>JAFELO010000615.1:228146-248659 GCA_017140195.1 Eumaeus atala | reverse complement strand
GAGGCTGTACCTCTTAGTGAGTTTAAGTATGAGATACGCTATCTTACCTAATACACTAGAGATTTCGACGATGTTTCCTACAAGGGACTTATTCACGAGGAATCCCACGCGGCCATGTGATGGAATTTCGCCTTCCCTGCAGTAGAATAGGTGACCCGATGGGAGAGTTATGGTGTCTTCACCTTCTCTTCGGACTTCACATAAACCCATCGGTTTTTTTCCAGTTCCACCTCCAGCTCAACCAAGTGGTTATCTAGTGTAGGCGTTCATCCGTTATCCGTAGCTAGGTCAAATCGGTGGTAGCGTTCCGTAGCCCGGAGATTCGTATCACCCCTTGTTTCACCGTTATCGTGACCGCTACCGTGGCCAGGACTAGAGGAACTACCGGGAACTAGAAACCAAATTCTGCTGTCGTGGTACCGCCATCACTCCGCGCCTCCAGTGTTTACGCCTATTTCACTGTCACTATGAAACAGACCTGACACCGAACAACCAGCTTGTTGAAGCCTCTTAGATGACAAGAGACTCTTACGAACCTTTGACGACTTTTACATCACCCTGGGCTTGGATTGA
Source organism: Eumaeus atala (assembly GCA_017140195.1). Classification (NCBI taxonomy): domain Eukaryota; kingdom Metazoa; phylum Arthropoda; class Insecta; order Lepidoptera; family Lycaenidae; genus Eumaeus; species Eumaeus atala. Next base: position 248,086 of record JAFELO010000615.1, on the reverse strand, counting down.
GGGTGACGGTATTCTTAGTCCACCCCCATACAGCCGGTCATTTCATATACGGCAAAATTGATTTATTTAAAAATATAAAAATCATAAATTCATGGTAACGTTTAATGACAACAAATAAAATTTGTGACAGAATAACTTTTGTCGCAACAGCTAGTTCTTAATCACTTCTGCAGCGAAATTAGGATTTACTTTGATATTTTTTTGATAACTTTGGTTACATTATCGAAGTTCCATAACGTTCCGAAATGTTATATAGCCTATGTCCTTCACAGATAAGTAGGATTCTAATGATAAAAGAATTTTCAAATCAGCCTTATAGTTTCGGCGTCAAATCATTGCAAATAAACAGACAAACAATCAAATGTTTCCTCTTAATAATATTAGTATAGACTAGCACCGCCCCGCAGTTTCACCCGCGGAACATGATAAAATTTCATATATAATATAATAACTTACTTTTAATCCACCCTATTAACTCCGCTATTTCACCCCCTTAGAAAATGAAAGAAATCTCTGCACTAAATTTGAAATTTCTAGGCACAACAATAGTTTCGTATGTGTGTTGTCTGCGCGTCAGTCAGCTAGTCTCTCAGCAACAGAAGACTTTTATAGATAAAAATCTTTAGTTATTAATGTGGAGGAGAGAAGGCAGGTATGTAAGTATCGTGATCTGTGGCGCTCCCTTCTCTCTGCCTACCCATAAGGAACTGACGTGAAGATATTTGTATAAAAACCACGCCACTGTGTCTATCCGCGGTGGACACCTAAACCACTAAAACGGTTTTGATAACCACGTGCTTCCTCCTTTATAATCCAAACTTTTAATTGCCCTCCTTTCTCCCTCCCTCCAATGAGCCACTGACTACTCACAAAACGCAGGAGACGCGATAGCATAGCTGTGACTTTACGGTGGTATTGTTGACGTACCTCCTCGGTCGTGAAGGCCCGATTCAGCTGCAAGACATCATGGCCCTACCTTTTTTTAAATACCACAACATTCATACACAAAACCTACCCAATTTTAAACAATTCCATAAACGGCGTATCCTTCCGCACCGCCAGCCAGGGGTCGATGACCCGCAGGTACTGTATCTCCTTGAGGCCGCACTTCTCCCCCTCATCGAAGTACTTCCCCACGAACTTGTATCCAACGCCTATCTCCATGTGGAAGGCGAACAAGCCCTACAAATAATTAAGTTCAAAGTTATTTTCATTTAATTTCACTAAAACCTAATGGTGTTATGAAGATAAATAAAGAAAATATTTAATTTGCCTGGTGTTGCTGTGAACCTTTTGATGACTACTGACGTCAATAGACATCCGCTTGTTACGCAGTCGTGTGTATTTCCCTTCCCACAACCAATGGGCCACCGAAAACTAAAAAACCACACGAAACGACTAGAGACATGAACAGAGCCGCCTCTTACTGCTTTTAATTAGAAATCGCTTATTTAAAAAAAAAACTGTTTTGTATACTCGTGTACCAGGGGTGCAGTACCAACTGGAGATAGGTTAACGATAGAAAAGCTTATCGCATGCACCTTTACTTTATTTAATTTTCCTGATCGCTTGCTCGCCATGTTTAAAAAAACCGGTAAGTTCACTGCCTTTTTTAAATTTACTCCTAAGTATTTAAACTTATTTGAATATAATATAGTGCATTAATGTCTGTTAATAGAACAGTTGAAAACCTTTCTCATTTCCTTTATTCCGTCCTCCATAGCCATAAATCTAGGCGCAGCGCCGGGCGGGGCGACTTTCTTCTCGTAAATAGCTCTTCTAATTGGCTCGGTCTCCGTCTAAGAGAGTAATTATGTAAAACACTGTATGGAAAGAAATTTCAAACCCTGACATCATTTACATTTAATTATGCATTTACTGTTACAATTATCGCTGGGGCTGTGTCGCATATAAAGTGTAACGTGCAGATGTTAAATGTAAAAAAGCAAAGGGAAAGCAATACATGCAAGCTTAATTTAAGGTAAAAACAAAAATATTTGACAAATTAATAAGGATTTTCTACTTTTAATACCATCCCACCAGGGAGTATTTATATATACATATTAGCTTAGTTTCTTTTTTGGTTTCAATAATTTTTTTTTAAATTATTTAGCGCATTTTCTACCACCAATATTCTACCGAGAAGTAATATCTGTTGAACACAGTATCGTGGACGGCGAACTTCATCCTGGAGCTGAGCAGATCCGACAGTGTCCGGATCTCGGACGAGCTGGACTGCAGCAGCGCCACGATGTTCGCCGAGAACGACGTGTACAGGAACGTGAGGACGACGAACAGCAGGAGCAGGACCGTGCGCCCGAGGGACCCTAAAGAATAAAACATTCTATAGTATAGGGAGGCAAACGAGAAATATAAGCCCCTTGACGACTACCGATCCCCATAGACGATGATATTGATGATGATGAATCAGCCTATGGCCATCTACTGTTAAACATAAACCTACCCCATAGAGTGCCAACCATCCCGATCCAGGGCAGCCGCATCATCCGCCACCCGCCACCTATCTTAAGTCGTCACTCCACCGAGCAACAGGATGTCCCACACTACGCTTGCCACTCAGGCACTCGTCGGCTCCATACACATCCGAACTATTGTCAGGCAGATGCGCTCTGTCCTTTTCTCCTCAATTCCAATGGGCCTCTGGCTACTCAAACACCGCACGAATGGCGACGGCATATTTGTAAATTTACGATGTTGTCAAGTGAGCGAGAGGTACCTCCCCCGGTCATATCGGCCCAATTCAGCTGTAATGCAGCATGGCACTGCCTCTTATTGTATGTCTATATTTCTTGCTGTATGTCTATATTTCTTGCTGTATGTCACTATTTCTTGTGAGATATACATGTCCCTATTTCTCTCATCAATTTTCTACTTCGCTATGGTGAGGTTAGGGCCGTAGAGACAGGTGAGTACAATATTAAAGACCTAAAGCAGGAATTCTATCTTAAAATTTAAAAAATTACCACTAATTACTAATCCGATTCAAAAATCGAACACAGGAATTATTGCGGTCAAATATTATGCTGGAATTATATTTGCGCATATACCGATATACACAACGGTAAGTAAGGGAAGTGCAAATTTGTATGTTATGACTTGTCCAGAAGATTCAATTTTCATAAATATATTTTTGATGATAAAAAATGCGCAATGTTTGATTGTACCGAAGCAACAACGAGTTGTTGTTAACTAGTAAGGCAATAATGATTTATCACCATCTGTCATGGAACACATCAAGTGAAACGAATTATGAAAAGAAACTTAGTGTTTAAATAAATATTATTTAGTTTAGTCTGTATTTTCCATTAGTCAGTGTAATCAATTGAACAGTTTGTGAACTGAATAACTAAAATGTGTAGCAGTCATTGAGTTGGACAGGCACTTGAATTGCGAAGAAAGAAAAGGGAAAGAAAACTTAAGAGACAAAGAAGCAGTTTGACCTCCGATTACATTTTTCGTAACACTCTCGTCACGCCTTCACCAGCTTACTCCGCAAGTCAATTTATTCATATATTTTTAAGTATAAAACTTGTTTACCCACGCTTGACCTGTGGAGTAAGTGAATATGTGAAGAGAGGATAGCGTTACGAACGTTGCGTTTACATTTCCCTCAAAAAATGATCCTTATCAGGCAGTATCGGTTTTGGCCAAAACTGAGATCGTCGCCGAAATTCGGATTTAGTTTCAGTCGGATATTAACATACGTACATACACACATACATACACATATACCTACATACATACAGATTTACCAACTCTCGAAAAACATTACCCCCCGTCTGATATAGTTGGGTAAAAATCGCTCATTTTTATGGTTTTTTACAGCGGAGCGTCTACGGCTATGGATACATATTGACCAAATGCTGTCTGTATGTGATAGACTCTAGCAAAATCTTTTTTTTTTTCCATGTGGTTATCACCCATGGGTACAACAATCCCCGAGACAGCTTTAGTGTATAACTTGGTAATCCGGCCCCTGCGATTCACGGCCGAAGCCGGGGTGGGTCGCTGGTAAATAATAAATCACTTACCTTTAAGTTCAACTGGACTTCCTTGTTGACAGACAGCGCCGAACGTTAACAAAGCGACGTCGATTAAATTCGGCCTTAGAATGCCAGCATTTACTACACGCTAGCAACAAACAATTGTCTAAATTACTTTTAGGTACGCAGCATATACTCATAGTAGGCATCTATCAGAGTTCACTTTCAAACTAGTCCCAAATGGTACACACTGAGGACAGTGGACTCAACACCACCTTAGGCTAGTCTTCGCTGGCCCTGGGTGGCGTCACCAACTTTGGGTCAGTGTAATGGGGTGGGGTTCCCATACTCATACCTCGCCCCGTGCGCAAAAGCGCCTCCTCCTGTTGATATTTTGTCCCCACTTCTTATAAGAGGAGTACAAAGAGCGTCCCATCCTCCTGCTCTTTAAACCCCCTCTACTTATAAGAGGGGTGCAAAGAGCATCCCCCTCGGTTCTAATGGCTTCGCCTGGGTTAACCCCAGGCTACTGAGCCCCACCGCCACGACAAGGCTTGGTGGGGAGGTACGAATACCTAGTACGTTATATCATATTATATACAATTAACTTAATTAGGTCTGGTTATATAAAACTTACCTTTTTACTACTTGACCTATCTTTTTTCCACTCCCAAATAGCTACGGAGAATAGCACGAAGAAGGTTAAACATATGAGAGCCGAGGACCCGTACCAAAGAGATTCTTGAAATGATAACAGAAAAAGGTTATTTTCATATGACAGCTTGGGTTGTTGGAATACAAATTTAGATCGAGTCGGTGTTGGACTCGAAACGTACTCCACTATTGACAGTCTCTCCGATGTGAAAAACATAGGAGAACCTGAAAAAGTAAACTCAAATAGAAACGTCTTAAATAAATCTCTATTACCATGACGATCATTCCAGAAAATCACAGTTAGAACCATTTTTTTAAAGAACGGTCATGAGACATTCATTCATGTCATCGCCAAGGCAATTTTAGAGAGTCGAGGGATGAGGTACCCCACGGTCTCTCTGGCCATGATAATATATGCTATTATAAACAGTCCCATATTGGGATGCATTTTTTCCATTAGTGAGAAAGTGGGGGGTCTGCTCTCATAGCAATCCGACGAAGCTATATTGGGCTTCCCTTTGCTTCTACAGCATAAGACCTGATCAGAAAAAAGGAAAATAAAATAAAAAGGGTTTTTTTTACATGTTTCAATATGTGTAGCCAGTAGAATTATTTTATTTCCGGCTGTCAACCATAAACGTAATTAAGCGATTTCTTTTAGCTTCAGTTTGTTACATTTTATTACACCATGACGATCTTTTGTTATAATTACATTCCTATATATAATTATTGATTGAATAATTGTTTAATTTATTATCCAATTACTTGCTTTTATTTATTTTATGTGTATGAACGAAGCAAGATAAATCTGTAAGGATAGTGCAATGTGGCACTCAATTTGTGATTTGTGGCAATTAAAAGTAACATTTGTCTTTTTTTATTATAGAAAGACAAATGAACAGTCCGAGTCTCTTGATAGCTATCGACACCTATAAACATCCGCAAATGCGTTGAGCTTCATTCTTTCGCTCTTGTGGTGGGCCACTGGATACTCACAAACCACACTAAATGCGACATTGGAGCTGTCACTTTACGCCCGTGTTACGTCAGCGAGGAACCTCCCCGGCCGTATATGTGGATTACAAGCGATAATATATTACCTCCAATGTCTACTTCGTCCCTGGCTAAATATCCTGACATTCCGCTCCAGGAATTGTTCGCTTGTCGATATCCCCAGGTTTCTGTGAACACGTATCTCCGATCTGCATTGAGGAAATCAACCAGGTGATTGGTTGTAGGAAAATTCACTTTCGTTATTGTATCGATGAAGTCATTTCTGAAATTCAATATCTATATATAATATATAAAAATTTATGTTGTGTTAAATTATGTGTTAACAAAGATGTTACAATATTTACGACAAAACTAGGTAAAAAAAGTTTTTTAAATTGCAATTAAGATGTATTACTTTGTGGTATACAGCGCTTTAGTATAATACACAAATATATAACAATTATAAGTATAAGAAGCTCATTCGAAGTGGTCTCCATTGGCTGCAGTACAGTCCAGTTATCAACAGAAGCACGCGCGCTTTCCTGGGGGAAATTCTTCACTGCCAATTGTATGGAGTGCTTAAGGGACTCATAATTGTCGTGGCGCTTAGAGCTGTACTCTCTAAAACTGACCATAAATGATAATCCAGCCGATTCCTAGGAACTTTATGAAGGGTGACTAGTCTTCAGCCCTGATCGAGTTCGGAACGTTCGTTTTAAGATTACTTACAAGATTACTTACTTTCCATCAGTAGGTGTATAGAGTACAGAGTGAAATAATGACTTACTGTCTACCAGTAGGTACAGAGTGAAATAATGACTTACTGTCTACCAGTAGGTACAGAGTGAAATAATTACTTACTGTCCATCAGACAAGTGAATAACACTGTCGTTGTTAGTCAGCACGTAACATATTCTCAGCTCGTACCCGCGGAGGTTTCGTCGCCGAGCCGCAACAGTTGATGCCAGACCATGAAGCTTTAACCCGTCCTCTAATATCCAGTACGCATAATTTTCTCTAATCCAATCTCCGTTTGTCCCAATCCTATACACTTGTTTTAAAATAATAAAAAAATATTTAAATAAAGTGCAATATAAGAATGGATAATTCTCATTCTCGCGTAAAAATATCTTGATGTGGCCTATATTCTTAAATTGTAAGCTTAGCTGGAGGAGCTCAAGCTTAAGCTTTGCTTTAGCAAAGCTTTTTTACACACGCTTGTAGGGGACTAGGGGAGTAAACTGCTGAGTGCATGACGAGAGCGTTACGAAAGCAAGGCTCATGGACATTGAGAAAGAGAAATAAATTAGAAAGATGGAGAGTTACGTTTCACACATTACTGAAAGAGCAGAGATGTTACTTGCACCTCTTGCTCTTTTTTATTTCTTCTCATAGTTTTCTTTATTTTTTGTTCTTTTTTATCATTACATATACATTTTTCATAGGATTAGAAGTTTTACTTCGGTGTAAAGCTCATTCATATTTCTTTATCAATAAACAATTTTAGCATTCGGCCCTTTGGACATGATCATGTATGAGGTTTTGTGAATAGGTATTTTACTTATAAAATTCCGCGAAACCACTCGTTTATCTCAATACTGGCTCCGTGGTATAGTGGTAAGCTTTGTTGAACCACACACCGTGGTTTGAGCGGGTTCATGTCCCGGGTGGGACCAAAACTTTTTATTGATTTTCATAAAATTCCTAATAACCGTCCGAAATTAAGAGGTTGGCAGTTACACCCACGTGTCGTCGGAGAACAGGCTAGGCCGTTAGTCCTACGCCTGATTTCCTGCCTCACTCCTTCGTGTTAACCATTACAAATAACAAAGCATTACTCACAATAATATATTTCATAAGTATTGTTCGCCGTCTGTCCGATCACCGCCACTTCCGTGTCAACTTGTACATTAGCACCAGCTATAGCCGTAGGCACGCTGCTCTTGTCCTCCGCACGGCTGCCCGCACCAATTAAAATCCAACGGTACGGCGACCGAAACATATTCACGTTCTAAAATACAAGAAAAATAATAATACTTCAATTATATACGTCCACTAGGATATTACATTACAAGAATATTTCATTAATATTGATAATCACGTTATTATAATGAGATATTATATTATGACATGGAGATTTGTCGACTGTGTCGATAATTTTGCTTTCATCTACCAGCAGCTAAAGTTGACCTTGCATTATCGTCGGGGCTGGAGCAATTATCGTCGGGGCTGGAGTAACTGTCCCTCCCGACCACCACGGGTATAGTACGACTCGTACGCGGTCTTCGTGGTCAACGTAACCGGTACGGAGTTTCGTTTTGAGCTCGTTGACAAGTTACGTAAGGTACTGGGCTTGTCTCCTATGACTACACCAACATCGTCCTTCTGACTATTCGGAGTCCAAATTGTGTCTTGTTTTCAGCCATGTAGCGGTACAGCCGCTGCCTGCTGTACTTTTAATTGGCCCAAACGCTTTACTGAACTTACTTCTTTAGGGCAGTGTGCACATTTGTTTTTTTTTAAATCGTGTTCTTTCTTAAGAGTAAACACCAGACGCGCGACGGAGCTGACATACACAGTTTTTTAGGATTATTTACATTTTACTCCACTTACAGATAGCATGTTTTCCGCATCTTTACATCTAAGATCGAGGATTATTATAATTTGTTGCCTGTTCATATCCTCGTTAATGAAGTTCGTAGAGTTTGTGAACGATGTCATGACGTGCTGCTCAGTCAGCACAGAATACAGGGAGGCTTTCTTACCTGTGTAAAAATATGCCGGTTATATACTTTACTGCATGGTTTATATTAAACATCATCCGGCGTTTTCACCCGCGTAACTCCGGTCCTATTAGTAGCGTCATCGTATATAGCCTATAGTCTCGATAAACAGACTATTTTTTATTTATTCTTTATATACATACATAAGTATTCTATACCTAATAAATACTAGAAGAAGTACATGGACGGGGTTGTCCCTGCCAGCAGACGAACCAAAATTAATGATTTATTATATAAGGATACATATACAGTATATACAAATAATAAACCATCGAAATAGATAAAACTGCGCACACGCTTGTACTCTGTAGACGAGTAGTGCTCGTCGGGCGATGAGACTGGGCTAGGAGGACCGATCCTCTTCTCTGCTGCAGATATAGTGCATCCCGATATGAGTATGTTTGTAAATCTAATAATTGGTCCTTACATATGAAATTGGCGTTTTTCGTACTGGCCACTTTTGTCACGAATTTATCCAAATTCAAATTTACTCATGTATTTGTGCTTCAATGACCGTCATTCATTAACTTTTATCTTCTGTTTTTTTTCTGTTTGTGACACTCATTTTACAAAATGGAAAACTTGAAATATCGCATTATTTATGAAAACTAGTTCCGTCGTGGCACTGGTGCTGCGGAAAGGACTCGAAGGGTGAATGATGCGTATGGCGGTTGTGTTGCAATAGAAAACACAGTTCGTTTTTGGTTCCAATGTTTTCGTTCTGGAAATTTTGACCCGCAAAACAAGTCCCTGAGATCCAAGCTGATATTGAAGAGGATATTGAGGCTATTGTGGAAGCCTATCCAACGCAAACTACATCCGAGTTAGCTGCTGGCTGCTATGCTACTGATAAAACTATTTTAGTTCACTTGATGTAAATTGGGAAGATTAAAAAGCTTGAAAGGTGCGGACCTCTCGAATTTACTGAAGCTAACCGGCAAACGCGCGCCGACTGCTGCACTACATTACTAAACCGGCATAATAATGAAGGTATTTTATGTGTGATCAAAATGGATTCTTTCCCCGGCCAGTCAGCCAATTCCTGCAGCAAGCGAAAGTTGACCCCAAGAAGTTACATGTAAGTGGTTAGTGGACTACTTGTAGCAATCATGTTTTGAAATTTAAATATTTTATAAAAAAGTACATTTGGGATGGCTGACGCTATCCCATTCCAAATCATGGTTAAATGGTTTTTTATTTTCTGCTGGGAACCTACATATTCGTGTCACAATGCACGAATTATTATTTAATACGAGGGTGGATCTAAAAGTTCTAAGCCCGACCAAGAAAATGAAAGAAAAGTGGATCTAAATTTATTTTTATTTTTCGACATAGTCTCCATCTAGTGCAACACACTTGTTCCACCTGACCTGCAACTAGTTTATCCTTTCGAAAAAAAAAGATTCCGGAAGGTCGGCGAAATAATCGTTTACGGCGAATATCTTTGGTCGAAAATTTCGAGCCACCCAAACGTTTTTTTAAATTTGGAAATAAATGATAATCCGAGGGGGCTAAATCCGGCGAATAAGGTGGGTGGGGCAGCAATTCGTAGCCATAATCATGGATTACAGACATTGTTTCAACCGAAGTGTAAACACGTGCATCGTCTTGATGATACAAAACTTTCTAACGCAACATTCCCGGCCTTTTTTCTTTTATTTCTTCCCGGAGTCTCCGTAAAAGGCTACAATAATAACTAGAATTTATAGTTTGACTTTACCGTAAATAATCTACAAAAATAATGCCCTTCGCATCTCAAAAAACAGAAGCCATGACTTTGTTAGTCGACAAAACAACCTTAGCCCTCTTCGGTGTAGGAGAATCTGATCTTTTCCACTGTTTGGATTGTTGCTTTGATTCAGGAGTATGGTGGTGAACCCAGCTTTCATCCATGGTAACAAATCTAGACGAAAAGTCCTCGGGATCAGTCTCAAAAAGTTCCAAACAGTCTCGTGAAATTGTGTATCGAACTCGTTTTTGTTCAGCTGAAAGCAACCTCGGAACCCAGCGAGCAGAAACCTTATGGAACCCCAAATCTTCCGTTATTATGTGTTGCACCCGGCCGTAACTAATGTTTTTTATCTCAGCTATCTTACCAATGGTCAAACGTCGGTCACCCAGTACAAGATCACAAATTTTATCGATGTTTTCTTTCGTGGTAGAGGATGTATGCCTCCCACTCCTAGGATCATCTTTAATGCTCTCACGACCGCGCTTAAACTCAGCTACCCATTTTTTGACACTGGAATACCATGGAGCAGACTACCCCAAAGTGCTCACCATATCTTGATGGATGTCTTTTGGTGATAGGCCTTTTTTATTGAGGTACATAATGACTGCACGGTGTTCAATTTTCTCCATTATTGAAAATTGCGTAAGATTGCTTCAAACGAATAATCACAGAAAATTTATATTGTGCAGTATCGGAATGAAACTGAGCACAATAAATCAATATGACACATACTAACAAATGACGGTAGATTTAAAAAGATGTCATAGCTCCATGTAGGTTAGGCCACGAACTTTTAGATCCACCTCGTAAATAAGGGTGAGTTCTTGATTCCGTACCATGTTTCACATCTTTTTTGGTGTTAAAAATTCACTTATCAGTGCATTTTGTTAGTACTAATAACATGATCATTATGGCTATTAATTTTATAGACCGTATCAATAATGTTGTAGCTTGAATATTATATGCCAATTGTGAAAGAGTGTTAAACTCTATTTAATTGTAACAGAGTTTATCTTGCCTGATCATAGTTGGCTCATGAAACCAAGAGAATGGGAATCTTATTGTTTGCGTGTTCTTTTCAGAGCTCTACACCTTTTTCTATTTTGTTTATTAAACTGAGATGTAATATGAAGATCTTATATCACTATATTCTTCAAATATGAATATAAGGAATGAAGGACAATCCGTGAAAATTAGTGGTGCTGGAACAATAACTGTATACACAAAGGACTATCCAAGTGGCATCCGGGAGCCTCGGACAACTACCAGATAAGACTTCATACCCTCGCTTTATAATAACCCCAATTAAAAGCGATATTGCTGTATCGCTAACCATTTTCATAAACTGTCACATATAAAAATTTGTTCATAATTGTGAATGTGGAAAGACCATCTTTGAATAAATATATATGAAAGTTTAATTAAACTGTAACATACCCTTTATCCTCTTCTGGCCAGGCTGATGTCTATTGTCAGCAGTTGCAAACCATGATGGAAAAGCTAGCGGCTAAACAACTTAGGCTGGTTAATCACTCCACGTCATTGCTGCTTCACAACAACTCTAAACCACAAACTGTGCAAGAGACGGCTACCAAACTAGAAGAGCTTCACTTGTAAAGTCTAAGACATCCACCGTAGTCCCTGGACCTTGCTCCAACAGATTACCATTTTTTTCTAAATTTGGATAACTTCTTGCAAGTGAAAGAATTCAACTCCGTTGGGGCAGTCCAATTCGCCTTCAAAGATTTTGTTGATTCCCGTCCGACTGGTTTTTTAAGTAAAGGGAGTAATGAACTACCTGTGAGATGACAAGAGTGCATAGGAAACAATGGTCCATACTTTGATGATATACTATAGTTAATATTGCACCTTTTGATCCTCCCATACAAAACGCCAATTTCATACGTAAGGATCTAATATAACTATAATATATACTATCACATCTAGAGGAACCACCCCTCTTCATCCGCCTCTAACATCAATGGAAAGTATGTATGAATGCAAAGAGTAAATTTCTTCAATTGACACTGATTTACAATAACACAAGATACATGATTTCATACGGAACAGGACTAAAGATTATACATAAACATATTCTTGTGCAAGGTCAGCCTTATGAGTATGGTTTTATGTTGTTTCCAAAAAAGAAATTATATTTTAAAGAAGTGCATAATTTAAACATATTTTTTGCAAAGCCAATTTTGCGCGCATGGTTTTAAGGTGTTCTTACAAAGAGCAAAATTAATATTGTGCAAGTTTTATACATGGACCGTCCATGTATAAAACTTGATATGTTGAGACCCTGACTGTGTATCTTGGTAATTTAACCAATGGTCGAAACCAACATTCGGCAAGGCAAATAATACTTAATACATAACTATACAAGTACAAATAGATATTATGTCTCCAATGGAGACATTGAAATAAATCATACAAATTGTTTGCAGTAATCAAATCCCACGCGACTTACGGGCTACGGGGACTATTGTGTCAACATCTCATTTTTTTTTTCGGGCTCCGTACCTCAAAAGGAATAACGGAGTTCATGAAATATCACTTTGTTGTCCGATTGTACATATGCTTATGCGTCTATCCCTCTATACCCCTGTCAAAATACTTCTCAGGAAGCTGTCCCATTTGTAGAGAGAGGGGGGATCGGTCCTCCTTTTGGACACCAAGCTTGATCTAGTCGCTTGACGAGCACTCATAGCATTGAGATGAAGCTGTGTTATACTTCTCTTTGCTTCCACGACATATGTTCAGATCTGAAAAAAGGGATAGCAACGGATAGCTGATCGGGGCAATTGAGTGAAGGAGGGCAGATGTGTATTGCCCAAACACACCTGTCCTCTTTCATTACTAGGTGACCACAAGTTGACCTGACTATAATAGTGTAAAGCTAAATAGTTTGTTTGTTTGAACGTGCTAATCTCAGGAACTACTGGCCCGAATCAAAAAATCTTTTGTGTTGAATTGTCCATTTATCGAGGAAGGCTATAGGCTATGTACCATGACGCTATGAGCAATAAGATCTGAATTACGCGGGTGAAACTACGTGCTGATTCTAGTATCGTAAAAAAACTTTACTCGTCGACCAACACGTAACACCAATAACAGATTTTGGCCCATTCAACGATTTTATCACATCAGCAACCGCGCTCGTTTCGTGCCCCATTACAGACGTACAACATGCAATTATTATACCGAGCAAGTACATTCTCGCGTTGATTTGGGTAAAGATATGACGTACGAAAGTCCGTGCACTTATAAAGCCCTATTTTGTGGCAAATTTTATTTATTTTACAAATTGGCCAATACAGAAACCGTTATCGAGTACATTTTTTAAATTATTCACAATCGAATTACCCGTACCGCTACTTGAGTGGAATCGATTTAGAGATGAATGATATTCTGTTGAAACTTTTTATCCTTAACTCTTTTACCGACTGCGCCAGTACTAGGAAGGAGGGTAATGTTTTCCGAGAGTGCCTACGTACAACTTGATCAGCTCAGGGGATTGAAACCTATGAGGTGTGTTCTCTTGTGTTATACAACATTCAAACATACTTTTAGCAGCCCGTACAGGTTTATCATGTCAATGTTATTTAAGCAGGTACACGTTAACAATTTTCACATAAATGACAGAGGAAGCTATATTAATAATTGTTTTATCTTTATTGTTTTATACTCCTAAGTGATTTATAGTCTAATTCAATTATGTCTGAGGTCGGTTAACATATAAAAGGTGGGCCATATTAAAAAAAGTAAGCTATATTAATAATTGGTTTATCTTTATTGTTTTATACTTCTAAGTGAATTATAGTCTAATTCAATTATTTCTGAGGTCAGCTAGCATATAAAAGTTAGGCTATGTTAAAAAGAGTAAGCTATATTAATAATTGGTTTATCTTTATTGTTTTATGCTTTTAAATGATTTATAGTCTAATTCAATTATATCTGAGATCGGCTAACATATAAAAGGTGGGCTTTATCAAAAAGAGTAAGCTATATTAACAATTGGTTTATCTTTATTGTTTTGTAATTCTAAGTGATTTATAGTCTAATTCAATTATGTCTAAGGTCGGCTAACATATAAAAGGTGGGCTAACATCTAAAGGACTTACCAACCTTACGACGAAAAAGTCTTCGTAGTCAGTCGAATTGTTGAGGCTGGACTAGCGCCGCCAACCAGTATTAGGTTACTCCGAAAAAATAAATAAATAAATAAAGGACCCACCTGTCTTGAAATGTGGGAAATACGTGCACTATAGGGGAGGCCTACGTTCTACAGTGTATGGCTATAGGCTGACTTCATTTATACGTTAAATCACACAAAGTAAGGTGTTTGAGTGTGTAGGCAAAAATTAATTTATTGACATTTCTCGACGTTTTTAGACTCTTAGTGTCCAGTTAATCTCGTTTGCTCTCTACATATTTGGAATTCAAAAACATGCAAAATGTATCATACATTTTCTTGCCATAATCACTATTATCGTCCATAATTTTATAAATAATATTTATTCTCGTTTCTACAATCCAACGGAACGCTAGAAGTTCAGAAAATATAATTCTATCAGATAGGTTTAAAGGTAATAGATAGGTACATTTACTTTAAAGAAAATAAAAAAAAACTGCGTGTGTCAAATCCGACTCCACTTTTCTCTTTAAAACATAATTTGAAGTTGAATTTTTTCACGATATTAGTCTTCATTTCTATTTCTTTCCAATTGCACTTCTAAACGAAGTGCACACTTGAATAAATGAAAAACTTTTTCCACAATTATTTATCGTTCAACTTACATTTACGACCGGTTGCTTCTTATCATCGTCAGGTAAACAAATAATTTTGTAAGGAACCCTCCTTAAAGTTCATTAAGAAGTGGCAATACATTCAACCAACTTTATGAACTACGTTTGTTAAGGAGCAAACTCTGTTTGCACAGTCTACACTAATACACATCGTATTTATGTGATTTGCTCCTCGAACAATACGTAACCTCGTGTCCGACTTTAATCCATAATGTCATTAACAAAAACCTGACGACTCACGTACAATATGACGTATTAAAGTTAGTTTGATGGAAGAGGTAGTGCCATGCTGCATAGGAGGACGTAGTGTCATGCACCATGCATGGCACTACGTCCTCCTATGCAACGGAATTGGGGCGGCAGGACCGGGGAAGTATCTCTCGCTCACTTGATACCGGCGTAAAAGGACAGCGTCGCTGTCGCGTTTCGTACGGTTTGTGAGTAGCCGGTAGCCCATTGGGGGGGTTGATATGAGGGCAACGCAACTACGTAACAATCATGCGAATGTCCATGGGTGTCGGTAGTCATTAAAAGGCTCCTATTTGTCGTTTGTTCCTTTATGCTATAAAAAAAAAGTGTACGCAAAATAACGTTTGCACTGCACAAATCGGGTAGTGAACTTATCTGTACTTTTCCTTAACCCAATTTCATTATACAATAATGATATAATTATCTGTTGCAAGTTCAACACAATTACTAATCAGTGTGGAGTCTTAAGTGTAAGATGTGATTGGCGGCAACAGTTCTGTTTCTTATTATTCATCGCTAAATATTATTTGTTGTATTGTTCTTTTTGTTAATGTGGCAATGAATTGTGCTGTTTCTAAAGTATTATTAAAGAGAAATGCAATTTCTACGGAACATACTCCTTTGCTGGATAATAAGCAACATTACACAAATTGTAAGTATTTTTGTACTGGCGACAAAAAAGAGTTTATCTTGTGTTTCTGCACGTGGTGTCCAACCAACCAACCAATCGATCAAATTTAATGCGATTTTCTTCGTTTCAAAGCCAACCAAAATGCCCACCAAACCAAATGCCCACATAATCAAGATGGTTTTTGGTTCTGTTTTTTGTCTACGCCTATCACCCAATAGGTATTAACTGGCTAGTGTAACAGTGTTATTACTGTTACACTAACCAGTTATTAATACCTAAACGAAAATTCTTTTATATTATAGTGACACCAGTTAGATCACCCATAATAATTTGCAAAATCATAGGGTTCCATATGCGTTGCCCTTGTTTCATCCACCCCTCTTGGATCACTCGGACTTCCACTAATAGAAATGCACATAGCCGCCACTTTCTGTCGAGGTGTTATTTTCCTGTCGTGCTGGCTTGATTTAACGGCATTGTAGAAGTAACAGTTGTAGATGTTCTGGTCTCTTAAGTCATTATAATGAAACAACTTTTACGGATTTTAACGCGGTTAATTTAATTATTTAACTGACATGCTAAATAATGAAATAAACCGCAATAAAATCCGTAAAAGTAGTTTCATCGTGGTTTATTTAATTATATAATTCACATAATCACTATGCCGATGCCCACCTTGCCAATGGGCCACCGGCTACTCTCAAACCGCACGAAATGCTACACTGATCTTTGGTCACTTTACGGCGGTATTATGTGAGCGAGAGTTACTGCCCCGGTCGTACCGGCCCAATTCCACTGCAATGTAGCATGACACTACCTCTTGAAAACATATGCATTTCCATTGCAATAGTTGGGACTCATACCTAAACAGGATAAGTTGTTATGTTTCAAATATGTACGTAATACTGGCGACATTCAATTTCGAATGGTTAGCGTAACAAACAAACCAATAAAACGTTTATTCCAATTATTAGTTGTCTATTCTTTAATAGTCAAACGCGTCACTAGCAAAAAAATTGCGACGGCCGTATCGCATATTTTCGATAATGAAATGTTTGTAACTAGCAGTCTAGTTACAAACATCTCACTTTAGAGAATTTGAGACGAAACACATTTCGAGTAATTCATATTCAAATCCGTTTATTTATAGGCCAACTTGGAACATAATTGTTAGTAAGAAAACCATTGTCTACGTTGATATAGCGATGATAACATGCGTGGTTCGCACGGGGAGACAGAGAGAGCGGGTAGAATAGGGAGCGCTTCGGTAATATAGAGGTTAGTGCTGCGGGCTTCCATTCCGACTGTCCAAGTTCGAAGCCCGCCTTGTGGCAATGGATTTTTCTAACTTAAGCACGTTTGCACATTTTACACGTGCCCTTACGATGAAGGAAAAAATTGTGAGTAGACCCGTGGAACCGTGAATAAACAAAATGAAGACGAAACCCATAAAGAAAACCGGTCCCGGGTTGCAAAGATCAGATGGTAGCTGCCCTCTGTATGACAACTGTAGCCCTCGTCACATCGCCTACATCAGGTAGGCGATCTCGATATCACCTGACATAAAAACGAGGTACGATGAAGGAGAGTGTTGGTCGAGTAGGGAGGCGAAACTACCTACTCTACTTTTGAGAAAATGCTTCGCCAGTCGACCGCGGGCGGTTTCTTTTTGATTTTCTACAAACGGCAAACGACTAGTCACCGCCTTTTGATGACTACCGACGACGAAAAAAATTCGCATATATGTTATTCAGACGTGTTGCCCTCCTTCCTTCCTCACCGCCAATGGTTCATTGGAAAGTTACAAGCGCATGAAACTGGATAACCACTTTGTGGCGGTATCGCATGAGCGGAAGGTGAGGAACTTTGAACCTTGATGAAATTAAATTCAGCTGCGATGCAGCATTGCTCTATGTCCTTCTGGATTCTAATTTACTTTTTCTTTCTTATCTTGTGATGTAAACGCGTAAGCGCGACTATTATATGACTATATATATATATATATATATATATATATATATATATGATTTTTTATAGTATTGGGGGGCAAACGCCAATAATGGCCACCGGTCACTCACAAACCTCCATGGGCCACCGGCCACTCACAACCGCACGTAACTGCATACCATAATTTATGCTAGACTTCCCACTTCTTTTTGTGAGAAAAGCATTTAAGCTCCGCATCGGATGCCGGAGCGCATTTGATGATATAAGTTTTTGCAAGAGGAAGTGATGTGCATTGCTGCAGAATTGGGCAGGCACGATCGGGGAGACTACACGACTCCACCGCAACCCGACAACTATGCACTCTCATTTCACGTACATTGACTTAAGTCAATTATGGCGATGTCAGTGGGCATCGGCAGTTTTTATATCTATAAAAAAACTAGCCAAGGGCGAGTCAGACCCGCATTGGAGCGGTTCCGCAGCATCGCACAAAAAATACCCATATGTCTTAAACGTGACTTTATTAATATGTATTTTTTTTTAACTTTCCCATTCCGTGGTTCACTTAGAAGTGCACATTCCAATACACACCACACTGTTACGCTTTCAAAATCCTCCCTTAGTTACATGTATGGAGTGTGCTTTTTTCGTAACTCTTTCAGTCTTATTTTTGTAAATCACAAGCGCTAGTAGCTAAATACATCATTTTGTGGCGGTTTTAAAATAGACATATCTTCCAAATTTCGAACAGACACTACATTTTCTCACAAGTATATTCTCCGAGTAAAAAGGTCATTCTTTTCATAATATCCCTTGTAGAAGGGTTCCGCTTTTTGCCATTCGGCTACGTAAACCCCAAAAAGGAGTTCTTTTACCTAAAAACTCGATAAATGCTTATTGAACATGTACATTTGTTATATTAAATTATTGTTATTATTGTCATCATCGACAGTTGCGGTTATAAATAAATATCAATGGCATTTCATAAGAAATAGAGTTCTCTTTGCCTTGCTTATTGTCGTGTGACCATTTAATTTTAGAATCCGGAAACAATTATAGTTTTTCTAGCGATACTGACTGGCACGAGTAAAAAAAAATGCTTCACTTTTTTTGTGAAACAATGGTCTTGTTTGTTTATTGATCATAAATTTTAATAGTTTTCGACAAAGTTATATTTATTCAAGTAAAACTACTACATGCACACTTGCGTGACGAGAGTGTTACTGAATAGGGGCCAACGAAAGTTGATACGGAACTATAAGCTAGTGAAGATAGAATAATAGTTACGTTCAGTATCTTACGAAAAGTGAGCCGATGGAAGTGTACAGGAATTATAGGCTAGTGAAGATAGCAAAACATATTTACATTTATTTTCTTACGAAAAAGGACCGACGGAAGTAGATAGGGATAAGCTATCAAGATAGAATAAGAGTTACGTTCTGTATCTTACGGACAAGGAGCCGATGGAAGTTGAAGGGAACTGTAAGCTAGTTAATATAGAAAAAGAGTTACGTTAAGTATCTTACTGTAGGGAAAGAAAGAGACTGGCGCGCATACAATCTCATTCCCTGCTCCTCTCATGGCCAGTGCATTCATTAAGTCGTGTGGTCTAGAACATGACTATGTTCTGTGTATATCTACTCAAAATACGACTGTTTTTTCAATTTAATCAGTAAGGGGTTGTGTCACTACTTTTCTCTATGGTATAGGGTGACAAACGAGCATACTGAGCCTTTGAACAACTACCGACGCCTATGAACATCTGCATAATTATGCCGATGTGTTGCCCACCATTTCAACCCTCCCCCCTGGGCGACCGGCCACTCACAAACCTTACGAAACGCGACACCGTAGGTGTCGCTTTACAACCGTATCAAGTGAGCGAGAGGTACCTCCCCGGTCGTGCCGGCCCAATACAGTTGCATAGCAGGATGTAGTGTCATGCACCATGCAAGGCACTACGTCCTCCTAAAACATTACTAACATGGACACAAAGTTTAGCAGCTGTGTATTTTATTAATATTAGTAATGTAATAGAATTGACATAATCGATAAAAATTGTGACAAATAATGATCACGACATTATTTAAATATGTAGAACTGGCATAACTGGATCAATATACATTAAATACACGTTT
>JAFELO010000615.1:214478-228123 GCA_017140195.1 Eumaeus atala | reverse complement strand
ATTGAATTATGCTGAAAAAGGCCAGCTTCAATGGAAATCAGACTGCGTCAGGCCACGTAGCTCCATTGATACTTGGTCGTTATGTAGATAAAAAGTTGAGAGGAAGGGCAGTGGGGAAGGCACATACTCTTTACCACTTTAGAAGCCAATAACCCACAAAGTATTAGCATATTCAAACACTTGGTAGTATTGCTATTATTGCTGTGCTAGATTGCAGCTGAATTGGGCCGGCACGACCGAGGTGGTACCTTTCGCTCACTTGATACCGCCGTAAAGTGACGTCTACGATGTCGCGTTTCGTGCGGTTTGCGTTTAGCCGGAGGTTGAAAAGGAGAGCAACGCATCGGCATAGTAATTAACCTGATGTTCATGGGCGCCGGTAGTCGTAGAAAGGCTCCGATTTCTCGTTTGTCCCCCTATGCTATAAAAAAACACTTTCTTCGAAAAATCCATACCATTTAGGAAGATCTTTTTTTTTTTAGTGTCGAAGGGGAATGGGAGCCCGGGTAGACCCCCAGACCTATGTTGGACTCGGCCATTGAGTAGCAATACCAACTAAACCCCTACGGGAGCCTTCAGCCGCTATTAGTGGAGGATTCCGGATCTGCAGGCAACAGGACCCCTCCAGCGACAGGCTGGCCTCGGCGAAAAGGCCAGACTCCTCGGGGACTGTCCGGCCATGACAGTCCCTACGACGCCGTGTCTTTGGTAGTGTACCGGGTTCCCATCCCGGCCCGACACGGAACACAGGCAGCCCCCTCTCTCACCCGCTCGTCGGCTTCCTTCTGGGACATGATGGTCTCGCAGAAGGAAGCCATCGCCTGGTACGACTCGTCGCTTCCGAGCATCGCGACGATGATGCTCGACTTTGACAAGACCATTCCGACAACTGATGCCAGATCGTGACGCAGCGCCGCCCATCTCGGGCACACCGGTGACCCGGTTATAACGAACTCAGGTTGTAGGTGGTTGTAATGTAGAGAGTAACAATGATAGCAAAAAGCTATAGTGCGTTTGATAGCTAAAGTGCGTTTGGTGATCGTGATAATCTCAGGAACTAGTGGTCCGATTTGCATAAAAAAAAACAATACTAGACAGCTAAATCTTCGAGGAAATAAATCATCACCTGGAAAAATCTGAGAGGTGCTACTAGTTAATAAAATAAGGCCTAATAGCAGCTTATTCCGTTGATCTTTTATACGGATTCTTGTGTAAGGTTTCGTCGCTAAATTATAATTACATGTCTGTTCCTTAAATACTACAAATTTACATTGTTACTAATGTAATAATAACCTGTGGACTTATCACTCCACGTTAGCTCCTCGTGCTAAGTACCGTAAGGACTTGTGTTACAGGTTGACAACGGATTTATATTTAATGTATTTTATTAATACATACATCAACTATTCATGATCTACGCGGGATTCGAACCCGCGACATCTAGCGTAACGCGCTTGGCATACCCCCTAACGTAATTATGCATACAATGCACCTATGCCCCAATCACCCAGCCATAGGGTTATTGAGCTGGGTGAATGTGCTCGCCCAGGTAAGCTGGCAGCGTATGTCGGATGCAACGCCCTGTACCGCTGTGGCCGGAGATCCCAGATATATCAGCGCTTGTGGATCTGAGCTTGTGAGTAGCCGGTGGCCCATTGAGAGGTGAGAAGAAAGAACGCATAGGCATAGTCATTATGTAGATGTTCATGGGCCTCGGTAATCGTAAAAAGGCTCCGATTATTTATTCTATTAAAAAAAGTAAGGACACCGGTTGACCGGTCTCCGTCGTGAAAGCACTTCTTTCGATTAATTGCCTTAGGGTATCTGGGCCTAACGGTTAGACTTAACTGGAAAATAAACTACAAATTTCCGGTTAGAAGTAGCAAGGCGCAGTGGTAAGGGCAATCGTTCTACGATTTAAGTGCCAATACAATTAAAGTGAAGACAATTAAAAATTTTATCCATCGCAATCTCATTGAGCAAAGAGAATTATTTATTTGAAAATAGAATGTAATTTTGTTACGAGGAAAGATTTTAGGAAAATCCAACTGTAGTTTACGTGGAGGACAAGCTAAATGTGGCGCAACTCGCGAGCTGTCAGTGAATTACTTTTTACGCAATACGGGTTGCCATATAAGAAAGTGGCAGTCATAGATGAAAGAGCGCTGCAGCCAGGCAGTCTGCCTCGCCTATGTTGTTGAGAAACCGGTATCGGAAACTCATTAGCGGTCAACACACCCTACTACACCACTTCATATAAATGCATCGGTTTAGGATTTGTAGCAGATATCCGATTAATTTGCAAAAGTGTTGTACCATTAATTCCAGATGATGGAGTTTCATAAAGATATCTTTGATTTTGTAAATAATCTACTACTAAACTAATCAATCGTGTTGATTGCCAAGTATAGTATAATGAAGGGCTACGTATCTGCAGTCATGGGGACATCTATGGACGCCGGTAATCACGAAAATGTTCTGCCCAAAAAATCGTTTATAATTATTGTCACTTTCATCCTCTTATTTATTAGATGTTTTCTATCTAGTTAGTTATACGGCGTATGATAGGGTGTCTCCGCATGCGGGCTAACGACCTATGAATAATAAATCCGAGCGTTTGTACGACCATGCTTGCTTTATCTCGTCCGATGACCTCTTAGGCAGTACCATCGTCAACAATAATAGGTCCCTCCGAAAGAATATGCTTTACACTTTCCGATAAATTAAATTTATTGGTTCGTGTAAAGCGTGGCGTGGGGACTCAGTTTTCGAATGGCACCACCATCTTCTACATCGCACAAATAAATCTAACCACTGAAGAAACTCCGAAAAGCACAGGCTTTGTTCTGCGTGAACATTAGAGCAAATAAATTGAAACGTCACTTAAGTCGCAAGACACGCAAATGCCTCCACAAACATTACAGAGACACGAACGGTGTCTCGCGACTTGTTCCCGACACGTCTCCTGGTGAATACGAGGCCTCACATGGGCCTCTAGCCTCTGGCGGCCCATAATCGACAATCTTTGATAATCTATTGTAATTTCTTTCTTTGCAATAAAATAATGGTTGAGATTATTTTTCGATGTAGACGCAGTAATAATGTAATATGGGTCAGAGCCCAAGACTCAGGAGTGATCAATAAACATGAGCGAAGCCCAGCACATCGCCATTTCCAAGTATTTAGAACAAATCAATTACCCACCGCGCTCTAATCGAGAATCTAATTTCCTTTACATTCACTAACTAGCCTTCGTTCTCTTTGATACAGTTTCTTTTGAATCACTAACATATGATTATATAGCCGCGTATTCTGTCTGTGTTATTAGCACATATCATTCGTGTAAACCTATCGTTAAAGTTGGAAAGAATCGGAGGCACGCCTGACTGACTCTTTAGAGTTTACACATATACTTTACGCCAGTTCGCTAATGGGACAGGCAGA
The DNA here is from genome assembly GCA_017140195.1 of Eumaeus atala. NCBI lineage: Eukaryota > Metazoa > Arthropoda > Insecta > Lepidoptera > Lycaenidae > Eumaeus > Eumaeus atala. Next base: position 224,679 of record JAFELO010000615.1, on the reverse strand, counting down.
GGGAACAGAAAGCCATATATCACGATCCTTACTTACCTGCCTTGCCTCTCTACATCCATGACATATTCATTCTTTTAAAGTTCTGTTCTTCGAAAAAAAAATGTGACAATATATAGGATTAATTTATTTTCATCACATTGTTGTCTCTCCATATGCGTCTGTCAATGGGACCTTCCTGGTGACAAATGGGTTAACCAGGAATCATTTGATGAATGACCTTTCACGTAATTACCTATTTCAAATTTGCTCAAAATTTTCGTTTCAATTGGGGAGGAGGGGAGCTCCTTTTCGAAACCCTCGAAATGGAAATCTCACAACATCGTGTGTATGTTTGATATTGTTTCGCACAAAAACTATTGTAGAAAACTGGCTAAAATTTGAGACACATATCTGGAATACTAAAAATACTTTTAAAAATTGTTTCCTTGGGTCGGTAAAACTACGGAACAGCTACTTTGTAAATACTACACCGTTCAATTTTAAGTTAATAAACAGTAACCTAGCTGAGTTAGAGATGAAACATATTATTATTGAACAATGGCTTTTTAATTTTTAACTTTCGTTAGTATCATGATTATCACTCTCCGGTCAACAGTAGACATCTTTGCTTTCACTCCAAGATGATGAATGCCAAGACACATCCAACGCTGCACGGACATACCCTGGTTTATAACAAGGAAGCAGATAATCTTAGTTAGACAGTAAAGATAAAAATAAATGAACACAAAAAAAAGTTCAAAATCCATCCAAACCGATTCTAACATACAATTTTATATAATAGCAAAAAATATGCAATCACCTCGACAACTAGAATAATGGTTCAGTAGGCAGTTATGTTTCTTATTCCGCGGCAACATTTCGCAATTGCACTCGGTTTGTAAAAAAAATACTCACCTACACTTACAATGGGTCAAATATGCTATAATCGAAGCTGGGTAGCCAACAATCAAAGAATAGAATCATGTTCAGAGGCAGTTTTGAAATTGTCATTTAGATTCGATGCATCTTTTTTGACGTGATAATAATTTGTCAATCGACAACGCTACCACGCAGGTACGAAAAAGTATGACGTCATAGTAACGTTCCATAATAACGTTTCGAGTGGGCGGAACCTGCGAATGAGAGAGCGTACCAAGTCGTCTTTTCGCTCTATCGGGTCCTGTGTTCACAGCTCAAAAAGAACACCGATATCACGTAAAACTATATAGTCCGTATTACGACAGACAAAAGGTTTTTTCTTAACTGTAAACTGAGCAACTTGTTGTAAGTACTGTAATATTGACATATTGCTCTTATAAATAGTTACGGTGGTTCATTCGTCATTAAAGTAGTGCTTCCACATATTTTTGGACGACGTAGTGCCATGCTGCATAGTAGGAGGTGCATAGTGCATGACACTACATCCTCCTATGCAACGGAATTGGGCCGGCACGTCCGGGGAGGTTCCTCTCGCTCACATAATACCGCCGTAAAGTGACACCTTCGTGTGTGTCGTGTTTCATGCGGTTTGTGAGTAGCCGGTGGCCCATTGGGGGTTGGAAAGGCAACGCATCGGCATAGTAATTATGTGGATTCCATGGAAGTCGGTAGTTGTTCTAAAGGCTTCGATTGCTCGTTTGCCCACGTATTATATAAAAAAAATTGGAAAAATATGTTAGCAGTTTTGGTGTCTACTAAATATTAAAAAAAATCAAGCTCCCAACTCCTAACCTTATCTCCATGACATAAACCTTTAAGTTTTATTCTCGATTTCAATACATGAATGATTAATTACTGCCAGTATTACATTAAACACTTATTATACTCGTAGTTATTTTATGATATGAACCATAATATCGTGTAAAGATCATTCTAAATTCCATGTAATGTGGATACATTCGCAGCATTCCTACATTGAAGTCAATGTGATTAGCGATGATAAATAGATGATTGCCACAATTATCCTGATGTTGGCATGGTATAGGGTTCTGTCTATTGTAATGTTTATCAGTCCTTGTCTGACATTCTGGTCCTCTCATCCTCTTTGCGTACCTATTTGGACTCGAAATCATGATCATCTGGAATACCAGTCTGAGTGACTTTTTAGGGTTTTATGACTAAACATAAAATGATGGGTATTTTTAATGCTCTATGCTGATGGAAGTATCCAGTGCAGCTTCATCGACGGCTACGTCGTTCGACGGCCTAGGTGAGATTGTGATCGATAGAGGGCAAGCCAACAAGCCCATCCCGTGCGGGGGAGGGGGAGCCGGTCAACATCTTACAAAATGTCGATGTGAAGTGAAGTATTAACATAGTGTTAACAAAACATATTTTAAAATTAAAATCATATTGTTTATTTTTAGATTTTTAAAACGTTAAACCATTTATTTATTTCCACATTTGAAAAATATAGTTTACCAAGGAAAAGAAAGAACAAAACAATTTTGATGCAGTACAGACTATGTCCGTTGTGTTTTGAAAGCAGTTCGACTTTTGAAGTTATACTTCCTTTGGCGCGTTAGGGTAAAATGATGAGACCAAAATTTTTACGATGTATGAATTTATGTACGAATTTTTTTTTACTGTCACGATAGATAAACCTGCACAAGCGAGCTATAGTGAACATTTTAGTTTTTTCTTTTGTTACGCCAAAGAAGTTTGAAGATATTTTCGAAAATATTCTTTAGATGCAAAAATAAATTCACAATGACCTTATAAAGTTGAACGAAAATATTCCACGTCACCTCAATATGTATATACTGGTTTTATAATTATTCCATAACAATATATTTTATTTTGTTTCAAATCTGTTAACTTAACTAGCTGGTGTCTGCGATTTCATCTGCGCATATATTCACACAATATCTTTATAAATTGTAGCCTATGAGTTACTTCGATGTATAAGTAATAATTGTAAGGTTTCATTATAATCTATTCAGTAGTTTTTACGTAGATGAGTAACAAACATCGATCCATATCTACAAAATTTCGCGTTTATAATATTATAAGTAACTCGCTGCGCCCCGCGATTTCTCCCGCGATCACTTAGGGTATGAAAAATAGATAGTAGTTGATTTTCAAAGCTACTGAATATGCATATAAAATTTGGTAAGAATCGGAGGTGTAAAGTAACTAGTGACACGAGAATTTTATATATAAGATCAATATACTTATCAGTAATGTTAAACAGTGACTCAAAACGCTTAGTAGGCACATAATATAAGTAGGTACCTACATAAGTGAAGCCATTTTTAAATGATTAATATTTTATTAACTAGCTAGGTAGCTAGGCTAGGTAGGCTAGCTAGCTAGGTAGGTAAGAGTCTCTCCTGTTAAAATAAATTACTACAAGCGAAACTGAATATCCTTTATTCAGTGTTGTCATATATTAATTTCGCTTGCTTTCGTAGTAATATATTCGTAATCATTAATTATAATAACATATTCATAATTTAAATTAGTTATTTAAAATAACATATCAGATTATTATTAACATCTTCTTTGATATTTCTTTATTGATATGATCATGCCCGACAAGATATTATAGTTGCCAAAATATATTTTTTAATATAAATTGAATAAAATATTATTAATATTATATTATTATATGATATGCGCATATAATTACCTAATAATAATTACTTAATAACTGAATCATTGAATAAAATATATTTAGACAAATTAAAAAAAAGTCAGAGCCGCCATTTAGGTGTTCACTGGGATTTTTGGCTTCTAACATCAGTCTGAGTGCATGAAGTTATACCGACATGTCACGGACAGTTCTTGCGGTCGCAAGCTGATTTCTCATTCATGAGAATAAACCTAACAAGTGAAATTATTACGGCCGTTTACTGAAATAATTGATATCTTATTGTACTCTTATAAAAATGAGAGCAAATAGAAGAATTATGTTTAAAAACATGCCTTTATAGCGATATTGAAACATAGGCACGTTTCTTTTTATAATGTGATTATAATTATAAGAAATATTGCAATATCTAATTGTGTCTCAACGAGTGAGATTGTTTAGATTTCCTTTTAGAAATAGTACAAGGCTGTGTTGACCCTGGTGCGAGTTGGCGAAACATCGGATAACAGTATTGTGTTTGAAGATTTACGCCCTGTTTTGTTTCTTGACAATTTGCTATGGCGTTTACCACATCTTTGTATTTGCTTGCAGTTGCAGTTGCCTAACTGCTTCTACTGCCTCGTGGTCTAGTCGTAAGCATGTTCAACCACAGTCGTGGGGTTCTGGGTTCGAGCCCGGTCGGACCAAATTGTTATTGGGATTTTTCAATTTTCCAATGACAGATCCCAATTACAATAAAACTTTTACGGATTGTATCGCGGTTTATCTAATTATTTAACTAGCCCGACGTTTCAGAAGCTTTACACCAACCATGGTCACTGAGATGACAGATGTCCAGACGTCACAAGTTATCTATAATTATTTAGTTGATCCAATTAACACAAACGCTACTGATTATATCATGCGGTCTCGTATTGCTCTGTCACAAGTCGGGAAGCTGGCGGTGTTACAGCCCCGTGCCCCGTAGAGAACGTTAATTTCTCTCCGGTCGTGTCGATCTGCCATCCCATGGAAATAGGAGAACGAGGGAGGAGAGAATGTACTTGTGCCCGCGCACACACTTGCGCACTACAAAATGTCATGCGCAGTTGGCTAGTCTGCAAAGAGAATGTTGCCGAAATTCGGCTAGGACGACATTATTTATTACTTGTTTGCAATAACTTGCCTCGCATATTGCTTGCGACTACCGAGATGTTGATGACGACCTTGCATTGATTTTTAAAAAGATAACGCAATAAGAGGACCATATTATTAAAAAGATAACGCAATAAGAGGACCATATTATTAAAAAGATAACGCAATAAGAGGACCATATTATTAAAAAGATAACGCAATAAGAGGACCATATTATTAAGACCCATCTGTCCGTCTGTCTGTCTTAAGGCTGAGTCGTGAGACAGTTGAAGATTTTACAGTCTACGGAGAGGAAAATTATGAATCGTAGAACCCAACAAAATCTTTAAACGAAAATAGATTTTTACAAAATCGATATGGAGTGGCTCGAGACATATGGTCTATTTTTGTTTGCTAACACGGAAACTTCTTATACCTAATTGCTATACAGATGTGTTTCCTGTGATTTGGGTGGTATCGCGTGAGAGGTACCTCCGCTCATGCCGTGTCAATTCGGTGGCACTAACTGTTGCTAGATAAATATACGAGCATGGCCCACCACACTTTCTCACCGGTGCCACTTCTGGGTCTTCAGGAGCGACAGCGGCAACTACTTGAGACCCTTTGGTTTGATCGCAGGGAGCCCGAGGGAATGGTAAAGATTTCCTTGGGGCCCACAACGAATCTAATCAGAAGAAATTTGGAGGAGTATGAAGTGCTTCCAGTTCCCTTACCAGACATACAAGGACAATCGGAACCATTTGGCGACGACTGACTACCGACGCCCATGAACACCCGTTGTCCTCTTTCACGCAATCCCCAATGGACCGCCGGTTACTCACAAAATGCGACACCCTTACTGTCGTCACTTTACGGCGGTAACGTCTTAAATAACGTCAGCTAAATTATATGTTATGGAATAAAATAACTATATATCCCGATAACTTGATTATATGGGACGACGGTGATACCGAGGGACATGGCTAGTTAAAACGAATACCGATTTCTTTGAGCTGTAGAAAGTTGTTGGCTCGTCTCACTCGTAAATAAACATCATGTTAGTGCTCTTACTGTACGAGTATTTCCCGATTAACGCTCGACTCCCACGGTGCGTTATACTAGAGGCCATTCATCACTGGTACTGTTGCATTGCAGCTAAATTGGATAGGCACGACCGGGATACCTCTCGCTCACGTGATGACGCAAAATGTCAGCTATACTGACACGTTTCGTGTGGTTTGTGAGTAGGGAGCCATATGGAACATTGGAGAGTAGGAGGTAAGGAGAGCAACTCATGCACATAACAACGATAATACGGATGTTTATGTCGTAATAATCCATATTCCGATATAAAATTGCTTATTATAGCTAGTTTCAATATTATTACTACGGCCAGAGCGACCACGAGGTCGCTCATCGCTTGACTCTGACATCGAGGGCAGCTCGCGCACGGTAACCAGAATTGCCACGGGTTTGACGTGAATGAATTGCTTATGGAGAAGATCATAACTCGGATGGCCCGTAGTCGCCTTCACCCTCAGAGGGGTGAAAGTGTAATCAGTCGAACTGTTAGGGCTGGACAAGAGCCGCTAATCAGTAGTAGGTCCCTCCGAAAAAAAAGGGAGTGAAAGTACTCGCGAGCGGTAGTCTCGGTATACCTAACCAGTATGTATTATTTGAGCTAGACAAATCGCGGATCATATTGGGATTAGTCTCTAAAGGTGTCATTCGGGCTGTTCGTGGTCGATCACATCTTGCTGTCTGATTAACCGTGTGTCTGGTTTGTAACGCATGTTTCGCTTCCATTCCCGTGGACGTCCGCGCGTGTCTGAAAGTAGAACAGGACTATAATCCCTGGTATGATACCGGCTTGAGTTAATAGTTCCATGCGATCGCGGCAGATGACCTGTTGGTGTGTACGGTCATAACAGTACATGTCACCTTCTAACTATTCTGGATTATCACTTCCGAATCTGAATGCTTTGTAGTAAAATCAAAATTTGGTCATAATGGACCAAAGATTAGACCAATTTCTTTAGATCATTTAAGCGTAGCGTTGATAAGCGTCTGGGTAACTCCGGTCTTAGTTTTTTTATTTATTTAGAATTTCCAATGTATGTCACATTGATACTTAAAAATACTTACTAGCTATGCCGATTGAGAAAAGAGCAACCACTAGGCAAGGAAAGCACCGCATACATATACATAGTTGGACCTTAGATTGCAAGCGCATCGAAATTTAAAGTAATTCTATGTATATAATTAAAAGTGAAACCCGTGAAATATATGGAAGCCCATAACTTGTTGAATGTTTGAAAAATGGTACAGGAAAACGTTTAGGCAGGGTTGAGAAACCTACATTTTAATGGTAATGGTTTTTGGATACTTTTGTGGGGTGAAAGAAGACTACGCATCTGCATATGCGAATATTAAAGGGTGACTACTCCTTTCCTTCTATGCCATAAAATAAGGTTATTGGTAAGAATAACATTGGCATTTCACATGACGAAACATGTTGGACACTCGAACCCATGTAACAACTATGAACAATGCATCTAGAATTTAAAGACAACCATAAAATTAGTGAAACACAAAATATTATCAATTAATTGTATAAACACGTAAAAGTTCAAACTATTTTCGTGATCGTTAGCACCTGGCAGTAGTGCAGCTATGCAAAACCAATGGGAGAATGTAAAAAGAACATTTTTAGGAATCCGTTGTATTTGGCTGTTCTTATGTTGTTTGGTTTATTTATTAGACTTGCTGCGACCTGAGGTTTTACTCGTATATGGAAATAGGAAACAATAGGGACAAAAAGTTGAAATTCGTTAGTCTCTTACCCAAATTCTTATTTAATATTTTATATAATCTGTCATAAAACACCGAAACAGTGTTTTATTTTCGTTTACACCAATAGGACTGTGTAAGGGAATTGTGCGCAGGAGGGGTGGTATCGTGCTCTCCGAGGGACAGGGGAAACACCTCCAACTCGAACAATCTTAGAACCACTTTAGGGTCCTGTGACTCAGGTAAGATAGGTTAAGAAATTCGCAAAGGTAAGTGTTAATAAGGGATATTAATGTGTTTTCGATCATTCACTAATACACTTACATTCGTACACGCGGTTCGACCAAAGTGTATATCAGTGTGTTTTTCCGTGCGTGCGCGTAGCTTCCAGTCGGTACTCGAACCTGGGACCGTCTGTGATCAATTCAGCTTTGATACAGTCATCACGAGGCACTCAACCAAATTAAGGGCCGAGTGGAGCGCTCCTCTTACCGTTTATTGAAGGAGACATGAAAAATAAAGACAATATCCTGCTCAAACATTTTAAACATAAACATCTTACTTACTCATAATGCCCGTCCATTAATGTCGTGAAATCTCAATATGCCGAAACGCTATTTAAATAACACATTTAAAAAACATTAGCAAATATTTGATCTGACATAAATGCGTTAACCGAAATAAAATTCTCCTTAAGACCAATTGGTCTTAACACATAAATCTCTGATAATGGGCATAATAAAACCACATACACTATGGTAATTGAAATGTTTTTTTCCCGCTACCAAGAAATGACAACCGTTTAGGTTTTAGAATGATTTGAATAAATATCACATGAATATATTATTATAGGCTGTAAGGACCTTGTAGACCAATGCGAAATTTGAAAGGAAAACAAAAACATGTTTGTCAGTATAACACAATACCAAGAAAATGATTCATATTGATAATAATTAAATTATTATACAAATTAGTGTAAGGGTATGGTCAGGTAGAAAGCGCAGCTTTGCTTCCGTGTCTGTAGATACCATATGTTATACGCAAGTAATTCAATCAACTGTTTAACCATCAGCTTCAGGTCTTTATTGCCATAGAAGCTTTAGAGCAACCATGGTCACCGGTGGACTGATCACGGTGGAGTCCACCCGTGACCAACGTCTGTAACGTCGGACTCGTTAAATAATTAAATAAACCGCGATGAGGTCCGTAAGAGTAGTTTTATTGTAATGAGCAACATTCAGTCGTAAACTTAAGGCATCACTAAACTCAGGTCTTTTTAACCGCCCCCCCATGGTTCAAGCCTTGTCGTGGCGGTGGGGCTAAGTAGCCTGAGGTGAACTCAGGCGAAGCCAATAGAACCGAGGTGGCGGCTCTTTGTTATAAGAAGAGGGCACTAAAAAGAAAGAGGATACACAATTCCCTTACACAATTTACTGACAAAAAATAGTAATTTTACTGCTCAGAAACAGTCTCTAAGGGTGACATTATTCGCCGCTTATCTCAAGTGGTCCAGCGGTCCATATTGAAAGGCAGAACATCCAGAACAGAAGGTGCATGACACTACATCCTCCTATGCGACGGTATTGGGCCGGCGACCGGGGAAGTACCCCTCGCTGACTTGACACTGTCGCAAAATGACAGCGACGCTGTCACGTTTCGTGCGGTTTGCGAGTAGCTGGTGGCCCATTCGGGAGAGGAGCGGACGACGACACGACGGGCAACGCATCTACGTAACAGTCATGCGAATGTCCATGGGCGACGGTAGTCATCAAAAGGCTCCGACAGGTCGTTGCATCCGAATTGGGCCGGCACCCGCGACATTCCTTAGTTGTTCCTACGTCTCATTCACATGATACCGCCGTTAAGTGGCAGTTATGCTGTCGCGCATCGTGCGGTGTGTGAGTAACCGGGACCCATTGGCGAGGATGAGGCCAAGGAAGGCTATCTGCATATGCGGATGTTAATGGGCGTTGGTAGCCACCAATTAGGTCCTATAGCACGTCTGTTCTGCAACGCTTTAAAAAAATTGTAAATGAAAATATATAAACGTTTAAAAATGGGGTAATTTGATTGCGTCAGTTTATCGCGTAGAGGAAAATGAGATTACAAAAAAGAAATACGTGAGAAGATGGGACGATTCTCTGTGGGGTATTACCAGCTGGGTTTTGCAGACGCGAAACTAGCTCATATCCTGTCTATATTGGAAAGGTTTCATCCTGCCGATTTTGATTTATTTTTAAGTATAAAATCTTTCCTCGTGGTTGCAGGTAGATCTTAGTAGGATAGTTCACGGAAAGGGACTCATATGTGTTACAGGAAACAGCATTTGACTTCAATATGGAAATTAGTGCGAATGTTTTTCATATTTTAACGTTAATTTCTAGTGACAATAATGTAATATTTTTAATTGTGATCAAATTAAATTACTCGATTGAAAATAAATTTGCTTCACTCTTTATATAGTATATGGGGCAAATGAACAACCGGAGCCATTTGACGACTACCAACGTCCATAGACATCCGCATAATTGTTGCCATACAGATGCGCTGCCCTCATTTCCTACTCCACCGGCTTCTCACAAACTGCACGAAACGCGATAGCAAAACAATCACTTTAAGGCCGTGACATGTAAGCTAGAAGTCCCTCTCCAGTCGTGGCGGCCTGCATAAAGAAAAAAGTCAGTCAGACTCCAGTCTACGACGAAATTACGTCATCAATTTAATCCT
>JAFELO010000615.1:200264-210830 GCA_017140195.1 Eumaeus atala | reverse complement strand
CCTCCCCGGCTACTCTTCGCTACCACAGCATAAGTAATTAAAATAAAGATTGAGAGAAAATAAATAAAAATATTATAAAAAATATGAAAAATTAAGTTACTCTTCCCACAGTACTTAGCCGAACAGTCATATCATGATATGTGAGTATATTTTTGAGGAATCCGTGGAATCGAAACCTTTTTACCATTACTGACGCCCATAAACAATCGCATAAGTACAATGTCAATACGTTGCCCTTCTTACCTCCTCCCCCCTAATGGGCTACCGGCTACTCCTAAACCGCACGAAATGCTACACCAAAGACATCACCTTACGTCGGTGCCATGTGAGAGGTACCGCCGCCGTCGTGTAGCATGTCACAGTAAGTGGTTTGATCATTATGAAAACTTTGACAATATTACAAAAGGTGCGAAAAATGAACAATCACTGCCTAAAATTAAGAGGTTGATGAGAAATGGACATTAAATAATTGCATTATTTATCAAGAAATGGATGAAGTAACAATAGGTGTAAGTTGATTTATGTTTAATTATGTGATTTTAATGGTATCTCAGAAACGTGGAAGTTTATTGACAGTAATACGGGTTAAGTGGTCGACGACGGTATATAGAGGCGAAGCTTGTGCGCGTGCGCCTAATTGTAAGGCTGTTGTGGACGCGCGCATGACGGTAACAAGCGCGCGAAATTACGTTCGTTTTTAGTTCGAAATTCGAAAATCTGTGATAGCTAACATAGAACAATAAACTTTTTTTGTGATTCAAGTGGTGAATATTGTTTTAAAAATGTTAACCGGTTGGCAGCTAATTTTGTCTAAATGTGAGTACTAAACATGCATTAATAAAATAAATGATAATGTGATAAGCCACTTAAAATAAAATATCATATTTGCGTAGAGTTTTTTTATTATTGTTGAAATGAATTCATTATTTACTGTATTTATATTTTATAAGTTAGACTTGACTTAGTTCTTTCTATATCATTTCTTTTGCAACATTGATCATTGCTCGAGCTAACATCAACAAGGCCCTTTAATTTATAGGAGTGCTAGGAATTCTCCGTTCCACAGATTACAATGAATTGTCAATGAGAAATTAACAATGAAATAGAGGAAAATGTTGTCACTTTGTCATTTAAGTAAATATCCATTATGTACATTTTGTTGTAATTTTCTGAGCACTTGGAAAATTTGTTTATTGGTAATACTTATTGGTACATAATATAGACGTGTAAAGCTTAAAGTGATTACTAATTCAATCCCAAATTTAAAAAATAATATTTATGATCAATTACTTACGCCTTTTATTAACTGGAGGCTGCTCATAAAAACGTGAGTTACGGTACCAACCAGGTAACGGAATATTCTTACGTTTTAAATTATACTGCTTTTGGCTAATGCAGTATAAATACATATTGAAATAAATTTGAAGCAATTAGTTGAATGCTATAAGCGTTTCGTTTAAAATCATATGTATCGAGTTTCAGGGTTACAAGAAATTATGAGATTTTTGCTGTGAGGATCTTGTGAATCCGTCATGCAATTTAAATCGGAAAAGTGAACTTTTGTAGTCATTCATTAGATAAGAAATGAAATAGATTTTTGGGAGATTTCTAATTAAATAACAACATAGTGGTAATTAATAATGTATTATATATTTTAAAACGTATATTAATTGAATATGCTAAAATTTTGCTCGGGAGTCTGTCACAAGTTCGATAATTTTGCCAATTATTTTAAATCAAAATGGGCTTTCGATAATATTTACGATTTGGGTCGACGTAAATGATTGGGTTTCCTTTTACTTCGATGGAATATATATCTATTAAATAAATGTATCGCCTATTTTCTTCGCCTGTTAATTGTTACTCCACACTTGTGGTATACCTATAAACGAGTAGTCATAACTTGTAGTCAATTTACGTATATTTCATCGCGTTAAATTGTCAATTTAGTTCGTTGGTACCATGGCAATGTTGCGTGCCTCTTTTGTTAATTAAACTTTTACTAAAAAAAACTTTACCGAGGTTCCATTTTTTTTTAATTTATGCACACTATTTTCTGACTTTATATTTAGGTAGGCCGTTTCGTGACTTTAAATTTAGGTAGGATATTTTGTGACTTTAAATTTAGGTAGGATACTTTGTGACCTTAAATTTAGGTATGCTGCTCTGCAACTTAAATTTAGGTAGGACGTTATGTAACTTAAATTATGTAGGATGTTTTGTAACTTTAACTTAGGTAGGTTGTTTTGTAATTTAAATTTAGGTACGCTGTTTTGCAACTTAAGTTTAGTGTACGCTGATTTGATATCCTAAATAGAGTAGACGAGTTTCCATCTTATTTCTAATACTTTAAAATATGTATCAATAAGTATTAGAGCAAAAATTTAAAAAAAAATTGGATTGAATTTACAAAAAGTTTTTTTTGGCTAAGCTCTCCGGTCGGATTTCAACTGATTATACAGAAAAAAGGGTTCTAAGTATATCATAATATTTTGGAGGTACGACAAAATTACTTCACGGAGCTGACGTGAAGATGTTTAATTCCATTTTATACTTAATGGAAATCCCCGATTCGTATTACCCAGGTACGTTATGAAGCTAGCGTTAAATCTTGCTCTAATGTTCCGTAGTGAAAGGTACTGGGCGGGCTGTCTGTCATAGTGGAAAATTTGCTTAATAATACTGCCTAAGACCACATACAACAATTTTCTCAATGCTACATTCTTCACACTATATCAGGAACAGTGTGATGATATTAAGAGTCACTTTTCAAATAATATTACTTCCCTGAGCATGCTGCGTGCCGCGTGTTACACATTCTGAATTTCAGTAAATAAACAGCTGCGAAACGCGACTAGAATTTCACTGCGTATTCACGAGCATGATTCTGACTGTGGGGACAGAGGTGACCCGACTGCTTTTGCCCCCAGAAAAAATATGAAAAAGCGCGGCAAATCGTTGCGGTGAGCGTTGGATCTTAAATATCTCTTCCTAAAGAGTAAACCCTACGTAATGGATCTGAATAATATCATTTAATACACAAATTTATTTTCATATGATACATATCTGTATTACATAATTTAATACATATATGTATGAAAAGTTTACAGTTAATTATGTTAATAATAAAAATAATAAAAATCTATTTATAGTTATAAATTATGGAATATCTTAATCCACGGTAATACGGTAATTAACTGTGTGCCTTCAAGCAAAAACCTCCCAGTCTACTCCACTCTCCTCTGTTTAACGCAACTCTACTTCCAAGTCCTGCCAGCCATTTCCCATATTTCATCATCTCAGCGTTAAATCTGCCTGACTGCTGTAAATTATTTTAAATTAACGCAAGTCTTGATCAATTCTTTTTTTTTAATACAAACTAGAAAAAGGAACCCATTAACATCCGTATATGCATATGCGTAGCCCCACTTATCCTCATCCCACCTACCTACCAGGCCATATATATATATATATATAGGCCACCTGATATACACAAAACCGCACGAAACGCGACAGCAAAGCTGGCACTTTTAAGGATAGGACCCCGGTTTTGCCGGTCCAATTCGGCTGTATCGCAGCATGGCATTACCTCTCACCATGAGATCCGCATATGTAGACATAGTGATGATCTAACTAGCGCATAGATTCTATATGCTAATATGATACACTTTTTATTCCTTATTGACCTTTTTATTTGACCTTTTGACTATAACCTGTCCTCTATAATTAGGGAGATGTTGCTCTACAATTACAGAGCCATCTGGAACAAATATAGATAAACAAGATGAGAATAATTCACGAAACATGTTTTGCTTGTACTATTTTGTACAGAGTCCTTCCAGTGCACCGCATTTACAATGAACTTGTACAAAACGAAGGTCGCGTTCGTAACTCGTGCTCTTAGGCCGGTGAATGTCGAGGGCAACATCTTGAAAGTCATAGTTGCCTGGTATAAGTAGTAGAATTAAGGTGAGAGTACCATTAGGCCGAATCAGGTCGGTACGGAGATGCAACTATCGCGTTTTGTTCGGTTTGCGAGTTTCTGATGAATCATCGGAGGGACAAGGGGTCAGCGTAACAATTTTACGATGTTTGTGGGAGTCGGTATTCATCAAAAGGCCTTTATCTCGGTTGCGCACAGAAATTATGAAATATTATTCAAACGTCCTGGATAGGTTTCTTTAGTGAGAGATAACGATATGGCTTGGTGATAGCTGACGTGTGCTCTTTTCGTGCGGTATTTGATAGGAGAAGATGGGGAACAGAAGAATCGGTGATATATTTCAGTAATGGACGTTTACCTGAGTCCTGCTAGAAACAGAGAGAAAAAGTACAAATACCAGTGGCCTGCAAAATTTTGTAACAAAATCTAGTCTTTCTAAAATTCAAATAATAAATCGTACGTTGCACCTGTCAACATTCCGGTGAAGCGAACTCTTTGATCATAGTCGATCTGTAAGCACGCTAATAGATTAACCATAATGCTGTATATACAGAGGTATAGTCAAAGAGCAGAGCAGAGACTCTGCTCTTTGACTTATCGGCTCCCGTAAAGAAAAAAGGTTATATACGTCTATCCTTACGTAAACACGAGATGAAAACCGACAACAGTAAATAAGTCATAATTATACCACAAGAAACAAAGAAGGAATGGTTTCTTACAAATTGCCTTAAAATTACGCGTGAGGTCCCCTGAACGTTCACTGGAACCTTATCCCATTAAATTATACTGCGAATTGACGAATGCCGAAGGAGGTGTCGGAACTGGTTCGGACCCGCCAGGGTTACCAGGCTGACGGAACCAATTACCAGAAATCTCCAAAAACGATTATAACATTTCTAACTAGACAGGTAATTACTGGAAAACATTGGTGAATTGTGTTTAGATTATGAACTTCCTGCAGTATGAAGTTACCAAACACTAGAGCAAGGAAACTTATAAGATTCGAAACTTTAACATAATCCTCTTTGGTTCTTTCTTCTCTAATATGTTTGTAAGCGTGTTGATAAAAAAGAGATATTTTTTGAATAACATATATCGGGCTGAGCGTAGTGCCGAAGTATTCAAGTTCGGTGCACACATGAACTTTTATCAGGGGTCATTCAGGACACGTATGTTGCTGTAGAAGTTGTAAAGTATGTAAGTTTCGCTACATAGTGGAACCGTATTTTGCTTCTTTTGTTACGTAGTAAATCCGACAGGCAGCAGTAAAATGTCTGACAAGATCTTATTAGATAATAATATAGTCATACCAACATGTTGTCACCGGAACTTACTTAAATTTTTTGCAAAATAGGTCAGTCCATTCGTTATGAGTCCAATTAACAAAGTTAAACCAAGTGAAACTAAAACATTGAGCAATAAGTGTAAAGAATGGAATTCTGTTAATGAAGATAACTTAAATATGTTAAAATTAAAAATATGGCAATTAATGGGTATTTGTGTCAGTTATAAATACCTTTTTTCTCACAAAAAAAAGCATGTATTGAATTGAAAGACTGTACGTTCTAATATCAAAATAAATTTTACTGGACAAACGGCGGTAATTTAAATTTTAAACTGACTGAGTTTAGAGTTGGTTTCGGATTTAATCTTATATTGTGATACCGAAAAAAGTCAAATACAGATTTACCAGATACAAAAAACACCGTCCAGAAATAATTGTACTCGAATGGCAACCCTGAAACCAGCCATTGCCCGACGAGAATCGTACGATGACGGAATGCACAGTTCAATAGAAATCTGAGCAACAAAAAGCAATACTTCTAACGAGTTTCTCAATTCCATTACCAATTTAGGTAACCCGCTTCGCTGAAACGTGCCTCTTGCCATATTATAATCAAATGCATTTATTCCTATTGTATATTCACTCGCCTTAAAAATCTGATAACTTATTGATAACATTTTCGTCGGCCATGTTTTAAATGGACGTTTTCAATTCGACTTCATTTTTTGTTAGCTTAATGTTTTTAATTACTTATTTGACCATGGTTGGTGTTATACAAGTTTACATCAATCAGTTCTTTTTAAATTCCTTTTTCCGTTCCTTTTACTTATTTTTACAACAATGCTAACAATATGACGGATGAGGATATAGCTGATGTGGATATTACAAATATCAACGTACATAATGTTAGACGAATAGGTATATGGCAATTGTTTACCGCTTTAAGCTACTTTCCGTACCTACTTACAAATATAATCATACTACTTATTAATATTCGGCTAAAGATGAATAAGATGAGTTGTGAATATAACATCTGTAATAAGTGGAGCTTGTTGCCGACAGATACGAACCGGGGCACATCAGTATATGATACTGCCGATTGCATCCACGACGCTTTAGTGGCAATGGGTATTCGGTTCAACTGGGGGTCCCACCGGAACCCATCTAGGTCCGGGGGCAGTCCCAAGACGCATTTTCTCGTATAATACTAGTACATAAATAAAATACACCTACACATCTCTAATAAGTGATATCCATGTTTAGTACAATAGTTTATTTTGATGTTTTGTCTCACTAGCTTACTAGGATTGCCAATCTAATTTTATATGTCAAATGTTGATACTGGTTTCTCAATCTTGTGCGAATGACAACTATGAGATGCAATAAAAATACTTACCAACTTTATTGTTACGGTTTGATTCAATAGGAAGGAAGGAAGGAAAGAGGGGAAAGTAAAATATTCCCGACGATTCTATTATTATTTAAATAATTCCAACTCCGTTTAAGGATACCGGCGGTCGAACCGACCATGCGGGCAGGTGTTCTACGAGTGTCAATACATTCCCTCTCATCGAACACAATGGCCACTTCGTTTTAGTGCCCTCGCTACCGTATTAGATATATTATTTCCGTTTCAAAACCGATACGGAATATAAAATTCAATGGCATCTGTAATCCGTTAAAATTCCCGTTGAGTAGCTCAAATTGAAGTGTATGTTGTGTACTTTTTTATGGGGCTTCACTCTTTTCCATCGCTACTATTCCTGTGTCCGCCACTAGATGAATCATCGCACGGAGCCCGAGTTAAATGCTAAATCTCTATAATGCTAAGTCTTTGGTCCCGCAATGAATTTAAGCGGACTGAAATAGGAGTAGGACGTGGTTTCGAGAGTCGACATGAATGTCATTCATTACCTACAGTAAAACCTGTATAAGGCAGAACAGATTGTGATGATTGATATATGTATTACACTCCCGACATTTCGGTAGCTTCACAGTTCCCAGCCGTGCTCACGTATTTTAATGAAATGTTTTTTATTAACTGGTGGGATAAGATAAATTTACAAAGGTCCTCTTTGTCCAGAACCCCCCCTGGGTTTCCTGGGGCTGACGAACAATCCATTTGTAGGAGGGCTGTTTACTTATCCCAGTGTGTCCACTGTGAGCGGGATTTCCCTGTGTAAACTGTTTAAGTGGACTAGAATATATTTGAGGATGATAGTTGATAGCAGTCTCAAGCTAGCCAAGTACTGTCCACTGATGAATTTGGTCTCATTTAACATTTATATTTCATTGATGTCCTAACGCGAATGTTATTGATTTTTGTTAAAAGTTAAAAGTTTATGAATACATTACAATAAAACTACTTTTTCGGATTTTATCGCTGTTTATTTCATTATTTATTAGACCATGAGATCATGTTTAGTTTTTTAAGTCTACGTAGTGTACTATACTGGAACCAAACATGATTCAATAACCTCTAAAAATTACTTTTCAAATAATAAATTTATACCATAATAATTTATTTATAAAGATGATAAAATGGTAACAATTTAGATGACTATCTGAGTTGCGTTGTCTTATATCGGGTAGTTAAGGCAATACATATTTAAATTTAAAGAAAAAATATACGCTCATTGTGTATTATAAACTGCTGCGTCGGCTAGTCTCTATATAAACATTAGCGTTCACTCGTAATGTAAAATTAGACAAGGAGTACTTGTGTTATTAGTCATTACTAACTTATCTATAAACTACGACTAAAATGTAATTAATAATGTATGCTCGAATTCGTTTTTATTTAATCCCCACGACTGACACTATCTCTATCTAAAGCCTCAAACTACGAATAAATCAAAGCCAGTTAAGCCAACAAAGGCTGCTTGTAAATTCATGACAGATAGAACATAACGCAAGGCACTAACAATTTATTGATACTTTCACTTGATAATATTATTGATGTCTTAAGTTTACGCGAATGTTACTCACTACAATAAAGCTACTTTTATGGATTTTATCGCGGTTTATTTAATTATTCATCTACCCGTGACTATGGTTGCTGTGAAGCTTCTGAAACGTCGGACTAATTAAAAAACTAAATGAACCTCGATAAAATCCGTAAAAGTAGTTTTATTGTACTTACAATATTGCCAGACTAACATATCATTTGTCCCGAGTACGGTGAACAGTTCTATTTATCATCAGTGTCTCTTGAGAAGTAATAGCAATATCGCAGCCGGGTTGTCTAAATCGCCTTATTTCATTACGGTAGCCGTTTTCAAATATAGGGTTGTTTTGTTTTGTGGCGGGCTAACGATGAGCCGTATTGACGCATAAAATATCTTGATTTTAGACGGTGACAATAATCGGTACAAGTCTGAAATTAGGTCATGTCCTGTTTTTGAAATTTGCTAGTCGTAATGTAATACAGCGATTTGTACAATACGACTACGGGATAGTATGTTCACCAGTGAACTGATAAAAGCTGATGATGAAGATGATTATGTTTCACACGCTATCAATCGATGGAATTTGACGTTCGCCAAACTTAATTATTTCACGAATTTCATGATCACCGGGAAATTTGACGTACATTGAACTCTCTCAGAAGACTAAACCAGGTAAAGTAACAATCTCCCCAGTACCGTCACGGTTCGGCAATCGGCGCACTGCGCGTCATGCAAGGCATGCGTGGTAGAAACCTTCGATCCGCCTGGTCCATTGTCCGCAAGTCCGTTTCAACAATAATTGTACGTATTGAACTGTCTGAGCCTCAGCACGACCGACGAGATGTCAAATCACTTTAAGACACATTAAACCACCAGTTCTTAAGTTGGGGTCGACATAGAATTTAACATTTTTTTAATCTTTGGAAATCTTGGAGGTGGCTGCGTTAAAAATGTAACGCTTGTAGGAAATTGACAAATGAAAGAACTTTTGCGTTTCATAGTGCAAAGTTTCGCTTTATCTTTTTTTCTTTTGTAACAACCACATACTATATACTAAAAAACATATGTATGACGAACGTGTTTAACAACACATTCGGTCCTTTTGCCTTTATATGAAATTAATTTGATTTATAAAATTTATTTGATTCTCGAATTGCACGCCAATATACAAAATTTATTCTGAAAATGCTGGTTAATCTCATACATAACATTCTCGTGTCACTATGTTGTTTATCTTACTCCTCCAAAACGGCTCTAACGATTTTTAACAAATTTTACACGCATATTTAGTAGGTCTGAGAATCAGCTGCTAGATAATTTTCATACTCTAAATGATAAGGATTGTTCACCCAACCCGACAAAACAACGTTTGCCCGGTCAGCTAGTGTACATATGATCTTTTGCAAAGTATGTTATTTATATACTAACTGATGCGCGCAAACAACAAACAACGTTCAAATCTTAGTATTATTATAGTTTATGTGCTAGCCTGGTACGTAAGCTACAACATTGTCAAATTTCATCAAAATCTCTTCAGTAGGTTCGGCGTGATTGAATAACAAACATACATACGTCTGTCCAATTTCGCATTTATTTTAGTGAGATTGTGTATTTGTTCACAGTATTCGTGATACCACAAAGATGGGTGATGGCGATCATGGGTTTCCTGGCTGTGGCGAACGCGTACACGATGCGTGTGTGCCTTAACATTGCTATCACGCAGATGGTGAGACGGCACGCGCTGACGTCCGCTTACGAGGACGGCTCGTGCCCTAGTGACGCCGAGGTGCCTGCTGAGGACGTGACGGTACTTTCATTGTTTTAAACATAATTAAAAGGATAGAAAGAAACGACTAAAGAAAAAAAAAGTAGTATGTATTTGTTTATGTGTGATGGCAAAATAAGAGACACAAATCCTTATTTTGATAGTGTCAATGTTGCATTGCAACTGAATTGGCCGGCAGAATTGAAGAAGCCCCTCCCGTTATCGTGTCACTGCCAATGCAATGTTTCCTGCAGTTTGTGAGTGGTTAGTGGTCCATTGTTGGAAACACAATGAAAGGCATTGGTAGTGACGCGGATTGTGCCTTTGTAGGATACAACACGCTTAAGCTTCATTTCACGAGACAGGGTGCCCCTTCTGATTAATTTGCTCAAGCCCAGTACGATATATTTAAGCCACTCAATTAAAATAGTTATTTGAAATGCTGTTCCACTTTATTGGACAAATAAACAACAATCAATCATAGTTATCTTTCGTAATAGTTGCAAAAAATATGTGGGTTTTTGCATAAGCTTGCAATTAGAAAAGTATTAAACTAAGTATTCGGTATGGAGCCGTGACCTCATTTACTAAGTCAAAAGTTTTCCTCATTATTTCTGTTCACCAC
>JAFELO010000615.1:181324-200064 GCA_017140195.1 Eumaeus atala | reverse complement strand
CAATGAGCCACCGACAACTCACAAACCGCACGAAACGTGACAGCGACCCTGTCACCTTACGGCGGCATCAATTTAGTGAGAGGTAATTCCCCAGTCGTGTCGGCCCAATTCCATTGCATAGTACCATACACCATGCATGGCACTACCTCTTCCTATGATTGAGATTGTTTTGTGATATGTCATTGTTAAGATTTTACAATTTTATCATCACTTTCAACACCCCGTCTTCACTACAATAACAAGAATTGAGAATAGTCTGCGAGGAGAACGTATTCCTTTCCACACACCGGCTCCACGGATCCGCAAAACGGCTGTTTAGAGGAGTTCTGCTCCTTTCTTCCTCCACCTCCTCCAATTGGCCTCAGGCACGAGACAACTCAACATTTTTTATTTATCGGACCTGATGTTATGCTGTAGAAGCGGAGCTCAATTTGCACCCTCATCGGATCCCTATGTAGCACTCATAGGCAGATCATTATCATCGGCAGAGAGAGACCGCGGAGTTTTTCGTTCCCCGCTCTGACATCAAGGGCAGCACGAGCGCGGTAGCTTAAGTGGCCTATCACAGCACCGAACCTCCACATGGCAATTGCGCGCGGTATGACCGAACCGCTGGCAGTTGTGAAACACTTCCTGGAATAAGTACGTTTACGCGGGGCCTCTACGGATACGCCCCTACGGATAAGTCGCCTTCTGGTGTTAGTGGCAGGACCCACAGAACCTTGTCAAATTCAATTTTTGGTCTTAATCCTCTCTGTTGTGAGTTCCTTGTTAACTCCGAAGTATGTTAAAAGGTGTTAGCCTACCAAGTAAGATGGGTGTAAAAGTAAATGTGACTTATGTATTTCGCCCTTCTCACTGTCTCTAGAGATAAAGAATGCAATTTTTAGGAGCAGTATTCGATTTCGCGAACAAGCAACCCGCGCCTTGGGGCTATTAATTAATCGAACAGGCACATTCACCCAAAATTCTTTCATCAAATATTTTGTGTAAGGCGCACTAAACTTACTTGAAATGAGTACTTAAACTGGACAAGCACCCTTTCCATGAATAAATAATCTCAATAGGCTGACCCGACTGCTATTTTTCCAAAAACAATGGCAATCGGAGAGATGAGGTTGCTAAGCTCAAAGCACCGAAACAGGAACTAGAACCAGACTAACAATATGATAGCATAGCTGACACTAGACAGATGAACTGGTTGATAATGGAAAATACAATAGCAACAGTAGTAGGTTCCTCCGAAAAAAAAATAAAAAAGGAAAACACAGGTTTCGCTTTTCACCGGTAGAATGAGTGCCAGATGCACCAGAGTGAGACCCGGCCGTGCTGGCCCACACGCTTGCAATGTAGCATTTCACAACCTCTAATTTTAGAATAAACAATGAAGTTACCAATAGTCATGACTAATGCTTTGTTGATAGACATTTCATCATTAATAGCAGTTTCCGGTTCGTGGAAGGATGGAAGTTGATTAAAATTGACATGAATAAAATGATCATGAAGGAAACGATGACAATGAAAAGTATGAAAATATAAACAATGCAACTTATAACTAGTGATAACTAAAACATCGTTTACTTTTCGCCAACAGTAGATACTAGCGTTTCCGGATATAGGAAGGCCGAGGGTTGATAATGAAGGAAATTGATCTTTCTGATTATTCATTAATAGATATAAACATTAAATATGAATGCAATAAATACTAGAAAAATAACGAATTTTATAGTATTTTTTCATTATTTTTTCCTTAATTAAGGCTAGACTTAGTACCTATTTTTATTACGAAATTAGAGTGTAGATCATATAAACTAGTATCACATCGTCATATTTAGGCAAGTTTGGCTTGAAGAAATCTTTTGAAAAGTGTATATAAATTGTGATCTATTATCGCAAGTTTAGCCATACTTATGTGATAAGAAACACTTAAAATAAAAACCTTCGATGTCATTAATTAGTTAGGGCCACCGTTACCACCTAGCTGTCCCAAAGTCTTACGTACATTATCTGTCTCCACGCAATTTTTAATCAAAATAAGTTTACAATAAGACATCTAAAATGATTGTGATGACTATCAAAACTAAAGATTGCCTCGATTTTAAATTACTAAAGTTAATTACAGACTTGAGACCACTATGGTCGAACAAATATTCTTAATTAAAACTTAATACGAATTTAAATTGAGAACGTTACGTAAAAATAAAAAACGATATCCAAACATCAACAACAACAATTATCATCATCTTGGTCGTACACATCCTATAAGGAAGGATCCTTCCTTATAGAATGTTCTCGAATAGCACTTTTTGTACTTGCCAACCAACATTGCTTAACCATATCTTAATCATAACTCTCGACTCGTGTTAAATATAAATATGATATATGTTCGCGGTCTTAATAATCGTTGAATTGCGGTCTTAATAATCGTTTAATTGGTTATTATAATGTTTTTATGTTATAATGTTTTTAACGAACAGCGTCAGAAGGAGGGTAATTTTTTTTCGACTGAATGTATATATTTAAATGTAGATTCCCTACTGCTACTACGCATTTTTGCGTATAAGGTCTTGTTGGATTCACCTTGATATATATAAATTTTTAATGACTGCTCTGTCTGACTCTATGCTGACGGAAGTGTCCAGTGCAGTTTGATTTGTTACTCGTCGGGCGACGGCGTAGGTGAGATTGTGGTCGTTAGAGTGACAGCACCCCCGCCTTTCCCGCAGACGGGTAGGATGCATCCCGATAGCTATTTAATATTAGCTAAAGTAACTGTTATTATCTTCGCTGAGTGAATCGGGTCCTTTCGCTTCTCCTCTCTTATGAGTAATCAGCTTACGCGCGCCAGCTAAAGTTGGCCATGCATTATCTTGGGGACTTGCTTCGTGACAGATAAAAACTTTAAAAAAATTGAATTACCATAGATATCAGATAGAACTGTCTATGGATGATGAAAATAGTAATGTCGTCCTTGAATTCCGGCTACGGCGGGCACCTCTAGCAGTTCGCTAGTCTAGAGACTACTAGCCATGATATAGTGAACAAGTGTGCGCGCAGACACAAATCTCTCCCGCTATATTCCCTCATTTTTCTATTGTGACTGGACAGCATTCCGACACGACCGGAGAGAATACTCAGGAGCGACGGCTCACGGGGATGTAACACCGAAAAACTACCTGACTTCGGACTGTTATTAGAAATTGAACAACCCCAATTACATTGTGGTTCGACCCGGGAGTAGAATCCGGGACATCAAGACTGTGGTTAAACATAATAACCACTAGACAACTAGGCAGACAGACATTGAATATCATTGTATGTTTAAGACAACGGACGGCAATATTTTGTTTTGACGGAGATTATTTTATTCAGACTAGTTCCTCACGCGGAAAAGAAGAGAAACATTTTTTTATATACAGATACGTTGTCCCGTTTTCCTCCTACCCTCCAATAGGCCACCGGTTACGCGAAAGGAAACCGGAATCTCAAAAGCACAGCTGTCACATTGTAGCACTATCATATAAACGTGGTCGGCCACGTGTTGAAACACGTGCAGTGGTTCACCAGTTTAGTATTTTGGTACGCTCAGACGGTGACAAATTGCTCGAAATGAATGCCGGATTCCGGATTTCTAATAATTAATTAAACTGGATTAGTTACTTCAAATTACACAACTCATTGGAATTTTAAAATCGAATGGCCTATTACAAGCCTTACAAACAACTTTTTAAGATTTTGGAAAAACACTGAATGACCACTTTGCTATATTTTTGAGTTTATATGTTAGTAGCAGTTTGGTAAGAGGAGGTGATGCTGCATTGGGTCGGTACGGTCGGAGAGGTACCTCTCGCTCATATGAAGCCGCCGGAAAGTGATGGCTATGCTATAGCGTTTCGTGCACCGCGTTTCCGGTGGCCCATTAAAGGTGACGTCATGCTGAGGAGAACACGCCTACATAACATCAGTGTATATGTTTATGGTCGGCGTTCACTAGAACCACCACTTATAAGAAATATAACTTGAAATTACATTTATCTAGTAACACCTAATCTTTTTTATTTCAGGAAATAAACGGATACAACTGGGATGAAGAGACGCAAGGGCTAATCTTGAGCGCTTTCTACTACGGGTACATCGTGACCCACCTGCCTGGGGGGATGCTGGCGGAGAGGTTCGGCGGGAAGTACTCCCTCGGTTTCGGAGTGCTCAGTACCGCTGTCTTCACGCTGTTCACGCCGTGGGTCGTGAGCTCTGGAGGTGCCACGGGACTGATCATACTACGGGTGCTGGAAGGACTCGGAGAGGTTTGTTTGTGCCTTCATTATGATAGCAGTCAGAATTATCGATAATGATAGCAATCAAAATAATAATAATATCGAGAAAGGGGTGGCACGGCTGTGCCCTTTTTTTGCTCGACTTGATGGGGTTACTCACGTGCCCCCAGATATTGCTTACGACTTGGCATCATAAGCCGGACGACCTCGACTGCTGGACAAAGGCCACCCCCATAGAGCGTCACAGGTCACGGCCACAAGCCACTTGCATCCAGCGGCTCCCCGCCACCTTAACCAAGTCGTCAGTCCACCGAATAGAAGGCGGATATTTAGTCCCTCTTTTAAGAGAGTCCCTCTTTTATTTTTATAAGAGAGGTACTATACTACTCTTATAATAGCAGCCCCCTCGGCTCAACTGGTTTCGCCGAACAACTGGGTTCACTCCCGGCTGCTAAGCCTCGCCTCACCGCCACGACATGGTCTGTACCATGGTGGGGATGACTTATTACACTAGTTAGGTTATACTAATACCGTAAGGAGATGACAAGCAAACCTACCTCTTACAAAACTGTACGTTAATGTATATTTCAGGGCACAACCTTCCCTGCACTGAACGCGATGTTGGCTCGTTGGGCGCCTGTGTCGGAGCGAGGGCGGATGGGATCGCTCGTGTTCGGCGGAGCTCAAATAGGCAACATCGCTGGCACATACTTCTCCGGGCTGGTCATCAAGGAGACTGGGGAATGGCAATCTGTCTTCTATCTGTTCGGCAGTATCGGCATTTTGTGGTTTATTTTATGGGTGAGTGTTTTTATTTCTTGAATTAGTGGAAAGGATTTAGTCGCAATTTCGATCGATTATTGTACTCATTTAGGAAATATCGTTTAGGCGTTTCTAAAAGCGAAAAAAGAAGCGTTGGTCGATCGTTTAACAGGTGGGCAGACGATCTCCCTGCAATAACCGGTCCAGAATGCGAGTAGCAGGAGATCGGCCGGAGGAAGCCTATGTCCAGCAGTGGACCTATAAAGGCTGATAAGGATGATGAATTGTCATGTTGAAATTGACTACCGATTTTCAAACATTACCGATCAGTTTGTTAGGAACTCAAGTAAATGATTTCTTCAGTAGTTAAAAGTTATCAGAGATGTACCTGATGCATTAATAGTAACATTTACCGGCGGCCGACGGTCATCTTAGCTACCGTGCGCGAGCTGCACACGACGTCGGGGTATAAGGGACCTCACGGTCTCTCTGGCTATAAAAGTTAAATAAGTTATTTATTATACATATTCTCATATCGGGATGCATCTCTCCCATCTGCGGGAGAGTGGGGTGTCGAACTCCTTTTCGACAACGAACCTAGTCTCGTCTCGATCGACGAGCACCTATAGCAATAACGGTGCTATAGGTGCTCGTCGATACAATACATACAATAGTACAGCTTGTATTGAGTTCTCTTCGCTTCCACAGCATAAATACAGGTCAGAAAAAATAAGTTATTTCCACACTTCAGGCAGCCTTCATGAAAGCCGGGTATCGAGCGTTAAAAAGTAATTGTAGAACTTTCCAGTTATAAATGTTACATTTCCATTTCCATGTAATTTTTTTCTGAGATTCTTGCGATTGATCGGATCCTTGTGTTTTCTACTTTAGAAAGAAGTAATTAGTACTGCTTCTTGTTAAAGTAAAGCAAATAAGTTGTAAAGCCGCCAGGGAAGTACTTCGCATCACATAATAGAGGTCCGCTATGATATAACGTTTTGTGCAGTTTGCTAGAGCACTGACATCCCTTTCATTGTGGAAATAACATCCGTTTCTAATTATAAGCAATTAGAATCCTGGCTTCGCCTAATAAATTAAAAACCAAATCCTTCCTCGGTAATATCTATCCGAGGGTGATAAGCGCATGAAAATTCGTTCAGTAAATTTTGAGAAAATTCATACAGCTTTTGGGAGACTTTTTTTATAACACGTATAGATGTTCTTTGTTTTATTTTGTTTTTTGTAAGGCACGGCATATATAATTATTTATAAAAGGCCCAACAAATATCACCTAGAAATAGAAAAAAAACTTTTATTTTTTTTAGGCATTGCTTTGCTATAATGACCCAGAGTCCCACCCCTACATCTCGGACAAGGAGAAAAAGTATCTGGAAGAGGCACTCGGCAGACACCGCAACACCCAACCATCGGCCATACCATGGAAGGCCATCTTCATGTCTGTTCCCTTGTGGGCTTTAGTATGTGCGCAGGTACGTAAAAAATATTCACAATATATGTAGACCACACTGGAATGTGTTCCCCTTTCACCACCCTGCGGTCGCCCCGTTGAGTTAGTACGTCGCCGCACTGTGCCAAAGCGCCAACTTGACGTTATCGACGCCAGGTCTACAGATATTGTATCGAGATATTATTAATTTAATAGTTGAAATATGTGCCAAAATTCACTTAATAGTCTAAAAATATTTTTTATATAGAATAGGGGTCAAATGAGAAATCGCTTTTGACTGGCTAGGAAACTACGCTACAGCTGTAACAGACAAAATTTCTGTTCTTCACCTATAGTAAACAATTGAAAAAACACACCATTGTAAGAGTCATCTCAGAAAGAATTCGAGTTTGTTGATGTCCGCTTGATGAGGCGCGTCCCAGTTAAGATGCGAGTTTGCTGTAATTTTATATTTCTTTACTATGTACATTTGTAACAATATTGCATTTTTATTAGTTGGTTGGATGTTGCAGAAAATTTGCATTTGTGTTGCTACAAACTTGTTATTTTTACTAAGCATTTAACAACAACAATAATGTACCAACAATGTATATGAACATACTAAAACCGTTTATCATGAGATTATTTTACGGGCTTTGCAAGAGAGCACGTGTGTGGATTGACTGAATTTATTTCTGCAGCTGCTCAAACAATTGAACAAACATGAATATACCCTTTTGTGGTATAGACACGCGTTTCATATAAAAAATCCATCAGACGGAATAATTAAATTCATTTTCATAAATCAAAAATGAAAACGGTTTTCTTTTTTTTCGGTGGGACCTATTACTGTTGGTATTGCTCCAGCTGCTATTGCATTTGCCATAACTGTTTATCAGACTAGCACAGGCTTTTTTGCCATCACTATTAGAGAGACGAAAAGACACCCTCTTTTCCCGCAGAATGGAAGAGATGTACCGGGTTGATTGCGGATTGATATAAAATTTTATAATCAGATGAGTAAGAGATTATTCCTGAGCCGAATTGGACTGACAGGACCGGGGAGGTACAGCTTGCTCACATGGACAGCCGCGGTCCCAAAGTCCGATAGCTTATTCGAGAGGAGGAAGAAAATCCGCATAACCATGAGGATGTATATGGCTGTTGATAGTCAAGGCCACTACCGCTCATGTGATAGACGATAAAATAATTAGCTTCAGTACCCGATAATAATGCCAAATTTGGTGACATAGAACATCACAACGACCGATACGTAGTGTGAATAAAAACAAATTTAAGACTTTCAATGTCACCAAACTGGAACGACCCTTTGTCTTCTAGCCCATGTTATTAGACCAAAGTGGCTAAATAACAACCTTTTGTACCAATGACCGCCATTTGGCCAAATGATTGTCGAGAGTACACAATAGGTCCACGCCCATGTGGAACTGCGAATATACGTAGACCAAAAATAATGAATGGAATGTAAATCAAGTTCTGATACATTACAGTTCTATTCAGATAACGTATATTTGCGCGGATTTCTAGAGTTCTAACCACACATAAGGTTGTCTAAACCACCGATTACGTTTATCATCTATATTCATAATATAAAGCCGAAGGCTCTGGTTGTTTGTTTGCATCCCTAACACAAAGGTCTCGCAGACGTATTGGCGGATTTTCAGAGATGAAATAGTTATAACTAATGATGTTGTGACGTAAGGACTCAACAGCAAAACTAATAAAAGATTAAGTTGATTTGAGGCTTAATGCGTTTTCCGAAGTGGCAATGGGCTGGTCACACACTCAGAAGATCAGATGGCAGATTGGCCAGTAAGGTTCTGGAGTCGTGGCCACGTTTAGGAAAACGAAGTGTTGGTCGACCGTTCACCTTGTGGGAAGACGATCTCCGTGCAGTAGCTAGTCCGGGATGGATGCGAGTAGCAGGAGATCGGCCGTCTTGCCGTTTAATTGAAAGAGGCCTATGTCCAGCGGTGGACTGATAAAGGGAGATAATGATGATGATGTGTTTTCCGATGCACTGTAAAATAGACTAAGCTTTGTACATGCGTGATGGCTACGCGTTTTTTACCCGTTTAAGCAATAACATAGCTGAATTTCTGCTACAGCGGCCATCTCTATTGAGAAGAGTCATCTGCGCAAAACATTAGTGCATAAAAGTTTGAGCACACGCAAGTGCATACTCAATTCCCTCATTCTCCTATCGCGATGACACAACCGGAGGGAAATCATGCGCAGGAGCAATGGCTTGAAGTGCTCTCCGAGGAACGGAGCTGTAACACCGCCAACTTTCTAACTTCAAACTGTTTTTAGTTTAAAAGATCCCAGTAATAATTTTTGTATTTCACTCCTTCCCCGAAAGCAAAGAAGCTCTGTGGTAGCGGATGTTTATGAGTTTCGGTTGTCATCAATAGGCTCTGACTGATCGTTTGTCCATATAAAATATCCTTCTGTTCGGAGACCCATTAGGCTTTCTAGCTTCGGGGCCCGTGGCATTTTGTCCTAACGTGATAACTATGATATCGCGTTTTGTAAGGTATGTGTTTCTAATGGTGTATCGAAGAAAAAGACGGAAGGAGATCATCAAATCTGCTGTATGTGGATGCTTAATGGCGGCAGCGGTTACCAGGAAGCTGTGGCCCGTTTGTGTAAAGTATAACAAAGCTCTAACGCGCCTCTTTGCTTGCAGATCGGCCACGACTATGGCTACTTCACCATGGTGACCGACCTGCCCAAGTACATGACCGGCGTGCTGAAGTTCAACATCCACCGCACGGGCACGCTGGCGGCGCTGCCCTACGCCGTCATGTGGGTCAGCTCGATCACCTTCGGCTGGCTGTGCGACAAGATGGTCAAGAGGAGTTGGATGACTGTCACCAACGCTAGGAAGACGTTTACCACTATTGGTAAGTTCATCTACTTTTGTTGCGCTACAGTAGTGCAAAGCAGTTTTTTGAGGGTGTTGCTGCTCGACAGCCGGCACGACCGAGTTGAACCGGTACGACCGAGGACATCTCACACACATAATACAGGTCTCAAGTACTAGAGAGGACATGATGTCGCATTTTGTGCGGTTCTGTTTGACCACGCTCTAGTAGACGTTGGCTCTCCTTTAGTATAGGGCTGGAGCGAGCTTGCATATAGCAGGAAGAGCAATACATCTACACAGCCTTTGGCACTTTAATTCAAATTAAATCATTTTAATGAGCCCCTATAGACAAAGCCTACGGTTTGTCGTTGATCCCTTTATGCTATATATTAAATTGAAACTGGATCTACACGACCTGGGAAATGCTTCAGGAGTTATATAACAGTGGCTCGATGTGACATTTCTTTCCTCTGTTTCACACAATACCAGTGTTAAATAAAAGCGTTGTTGCAATTAGAAGCTTGTATTTCAGGTTGCCCGAGCGCCCCACCATGGTTCAAGCCTTCTCGTGGTGATAGGTCTCAGTAGCCTGGGGTGCTCTTTGCACCCCTCTTATAAGAAGAGGGGACAAAAGAGCAACAGAAGGAGGCGTGTTTTGCGCACCGGGCAAGGGGCGAGGATGGGAACCCCACCCCCTTGCACTGTGTCAAAGCTGGGGGGTTCTCCTGTAGTGCGGAACAACCCCAGCTGTAGAGGTTGAGTCGTTCCCTGAGGGGGCTGACTAGCTGTCGAGTTACCCTGATGATTTGTTGTTCCGGGGCACCTCAACAAAGGCGACACTGATGGCACTCACGGTGGTTTTTTTGTGGGTATTGGGCACTATAATCTGCCGCGATCCCACACACCACTGGACCCCACCCAGGGCCAATGAAGGCGCACTAATTGTGTTTCCCAGCGACAACAAAAAACAGTTTGTCCAAGCGACAATATTCAGGTGTAGTTGAGAAAGAATTTGACGTCGTCTATCATTAGTTGATCCAACTGGCAGTTTCCTTTTTATCGTATAGCAGCACCCTGTAATTCACCCACATAACTCAGCTTCGACTAATCGTAGCATAATGATCTATGGCTTATAGCCTTCTTTTAGTAAATGAGCTTCGTAACAGTCAAAGATTTTCACTTCATAACAGTAGCAGCTATGAACTGTAAGTTCAACCAGATAAACATCAACTATATAATATTATGCATAGTAAATCATGACGTGATCGAATCCGGCTTTATATCCTTATAATCCTGCGTAATCTAACATGAAACATTAAAATAAAAAGGGCTGGTGCATACAAATGACACGAAAGTGTGTCATAAGAGCCAGTGACACGTTCCGGCAACGGAATTCACACATGCAGCCAGCGCGGGTTAGAATTAACATATGACATAAATAAAAGTGAAATTATATGTTATGTGCGTCACACGTTGTCAGGATCCAAGCATGGTATTTTTTATTGAATTTCAATCAGATATTTGTGGACTGCGGACTTGTCACACCATTGGCATAGACCTGTGCTAAGTATCGTAAGGACTTGTGTTACAGGTACAAGACAAATTCTCAATTTATTCTCATAGATCATATGGGTGTTCTATATGTATTATTTAGATTATTGGAGGTCCAAGGCGGGACTCGGAACTAGATCGAAGCAGATGGATCGTTTTATAGTTTACTGTATGGTATTTACACCGATGCTCAGATATCTGCATGTATTACCCCGACGACAAAGTCGGGGAAGGATGGACCCCTCGATCCATCGGGATATGATAATAAAGGTAAAGTTAGCTGCTTCAATCACGTATATCTGAATGCAAAAGAGTAGTTCCGCCTTTCGACTCCAAGCTTAGTCTTGTTACTCTGGTGCTCATAGCAATGCGATGAAGCTGTATTAGGCTTCTATAAGTTCAGTACCGAAAAGGATCAATCTGCATACATAACTATAGGGAATGGGACTTATTACTCCTATTTTTCTATTTATCTATGCTTATAATTAGTTCGGCCAACGGAGGCTCAGAATATCGAAAATCTCATGCGTGTCCTATTCGTTGCGAAGCAATAGTGGCATTAAAAATGTAAATGCCAGATTTTGAAGGACAGAATGCCAAATAATGTGTGTTGCCAGTCCATGTGATTGGAATATATTAGATCTAAGTACACAATACTGGTGGAAGGTACACAAAAGACGTAAGCGACGTAAGCTAGCGTTACGCTCAGCGTTCCTGTTTCACACGATTTTTCTCCTCGTATTTGTCCCGGTAAATACGACGATTTAAGGATCGGGATCCTTAAATCGTTTCCTAGGGAATAAAACTATAAAAAGCTTTGGATTTAAGTATCGTTGATGCCGGGTTCGAGTCTCGGTACAACCAATGTCCTTATTTGAACTGCGTTTTTTTTCCCCAGCTTCCATCGGTCCCGGCATCTGTATGATCCTGGCCTCGTACTCCGGCTGCAACACGGAGACCGTGGTCATTCTATTCACCGCTTCCATGGGTCTTATGGGTGCGTTCTACCCCGGCATGAAGGTCAACGCGCTGGACCTCAGCAGCAACTACGCGGGCACCATAATGGCGATCGTCAACGGAATTGGCGCAATAACTGGCATCATCGCGCCATATTTAGTCGGCCTTCTGACGCCTGATGTAAGTGTACTTGTTTTGGTAATGACAGCCTGATGTTACGACTGCATACGTCGCGTGTTAGTATGTGAAATGGTTTGTTAAATGGATACTTGAGGGGGTTAATACCAAAAACAGGTTCACGCAAGTCACCTCATGGGGCAAACAGAGATAATCGAGAGCGACATGTTCACGATCCTTACAAAAGGCCTTAATATTCAAAATAAAGTGTTTTAACATATGATTTTACATCCTGTCACCTCTTTCTCGTATTAAGTTAAAGCGATGAATAGTCTCTAATGGTGCTCGACGTTTTTAAATATTGTAGTTTTTTTTTAATCAATGCCTGCGCCCTCATATTTTATTTTTATTTTATCCAGTCCAATTTTAGAAAAAATCAATGTACTTAGGCTATGCACATTTTGATACTCATAAACTTAACTTTATTATAGTCCGTACCTACCGTAGTATTTGTCGATATTTCCAGTACTATTGTTTAATATTAATTACCTGGGGTTAGATATTCAACTTTTGTTATAAACTATTTTCTTTTCGACCATTTCAGAGTACGCTGGTGCAATGGCGTTTAGTGTTCTGGATCACAATGGCCGTTTTTATTGTCACAAACTTGGTGTACGTAGCGTGGGCGTCAGGGGAGGAGCAGTGGTGGAACTCATCATCGCAGGACTCCAAAAAACAAACCGAAAGTTCCACTCATCCGGAACCGACGACGGCGACAAATGAAGTTAAAGTTTAAAATGAGACATTGACATTAGTGGCTGATATATTACGTGCAAAGAGACGTGTAGTTGAGGAACGTTCTAAGAAGTCAAGTGATTTATTTGAAATCATAGAAACATAAAAATGGAAAACGCATTTAAATATGTTGTAAAACAAAATGTCAGTACATATCGTTTAGTATAAATATTTTTTTATGTTTCACTATTTCAGCACGACGTCAGACTGAAAGCCTTTGACGTCACAGCTTGCTTTTAAAAAATTTAGATCTCTCCTACTTTTGAACGGCATTCAAAATGGCGTCGTTCGAAATAGGATGCTATCTGGGAAATCCAAGGGTACTTACTGGGCATGACTTGTGATATGTAATACCTATTTTGGCATGGATTTATAATAGAGTCGTCCTCGTTCTATTTTATTGTTGTTGAAACATCCGCCATGGTTCATTTTGTAAATATAGTTGCATCCGTTGATATGATGACTAGTAAGTAAGCATGAAATATTCTAGCCAGTGTTGGACTAGGGTATCTAGTTTTAATGTTTGTACAGTGAATTGTGATAGTATTAATAAAATTATTGTTTGAGAAACGATTTAAGAATGCTTATTTTTTGTAGACATAAATATTTTAACATATAATACACAAGTACAAAATATATAAAAGGACAGGTCCGAAAATGTGGATTTATACATTTCGAATATGTACATTGTAGGTATTTACTTAGGTCGTATTCATGTTGATGGTTAAATTTATTGTGACACTTTATAGGTAAAATCACACTCTGACACAGATAAATTAATAATCTAAATGTGGTAAAGTGTACACATTTTGATTACCTAAGGAGTTTTTTGTTAAAAATTTGAGTTGAAATTTCTGTGGTAGTCAGAATTTAATTTTAAAATATAAACCTATTGTTTTGCTTTAGTGAAATCAGGTTTATCATCACTTGTGTATTATCGATATATGTGTTAAATAAATACATGTATATTGTATGGATATGTGTAATTTAAATTATTGTTAATACGGCATAATGTTTGTTGAAATATTAGCTGCGATAATTAAATGAGTATGCGAGATGTGTGAATATTGTTATGTTAACAATCATGTTGATATTTGTAATAACTTATTGTAAAGAGCCAAATCGAATAGCACAGCGTAACGGTTTTATTCTATGATAATGATTGACACGTTAAGGTACATTCATTGATTTACAAAAATATCGGGATACACAGTCAGTGGCTCAAAACCGTCCGTATAAAAAAATTGCAATTGTCAAATTAAGCACTTTAAAAAACAAAACTTCAATTCGTACGTGTAAAGTTGAGTCTGCGAAAAAATATGTTTATGTATAATCACAGATGTTTCAAAAACGACAGTTCAGTATGAGATCGTGTAGCTTGTATTTTTGTAAATGAATGTAATGAATGAATGTAAACAAAAAGAACTCCAAGTGTGTTACCCAGGAAGGGGGCGTTTCACCCCACCTTATGTGTGAGTAGGTACGTACCTACTTAGTGATTGGAACGCGACTGTAATATTGTTCCCTTATTGATTATATACGCCTCGGTGGTGTAACGGTGCGGGTGTCGCCCGTTAACACCGTTAGCCGCGTGGGGTCCTGGTTTCGATCCCCAGGTCGGGCAACTGTTATTAAATGCTTCTCAGATTATTCTGGCACGCATAACATTGTCCGGGATTGGAATGTGCACAAAGTGGCCATAGGCTTGCCACCTATGACATCATGGGTCTCAGTACCTTGGCTAGTCGTGGGTGTTATGTATATCTATTGGAGTTACGAGTTACTTACTTAGTACACCTCTGCCTAACTCTTCGGGGATAACAGGCGTGAAGGTACTTTATTCATTTTTCAAAATTATACGAAATAGGCTGCGACGAAGAGGTAGTGACATGCTGCATAGGAGATAGTTCCGTGCATGGTGCATGACACTACATCCTCCTATACATCGGAATTGGGCCGGCACGACCGTGGAAGTTCGTCTCGCTTACTTGATACCGGCGTAATATTTGTGTGATAAAATATCGCCCTTGCGGCATTCACCCTTGTAGTAATTAATTCCATTCAATCAAATTCCAATTACAAACTCCATCAAACTTTGTCTTTTCACTCCACCGATTTATAATATTCTGACAAATATCGCTTATATCATACTCAATTTCCTGTTCATTTTGTGTGGCACTAAGTACTTTTTGCATTTCGCTGCAGTGGCGCCCCCAATTGTACAAAACGTATTATGTAGCATCATCTGGTTTCATAATGTATTTAAATATTAAACTAGTAATTTATGATTTCGTCTGAGATAATAGGTTATATTTTGTATATCAAACACATTGATATTGTACTATTAAATAAAACATACTAATAATTTATGTGTGTCATTTTATTTGTGATAAAACTACACCTTAACACGAAATATTGATACAATTTGAATATAAATACTGAACACAATAAAAATATTGAAACATTTTAAACATAAGTGCAATACTAGCAATAAATAAAATTTTCAACAGATAACAAATTTATAAAAAAAAAAAAATAGTAATATGTTAAAACAATTTAATGTATAACATGACGACATTACGATTTATGTCTTTTTATACGACAACAACCGAGCAATCGCTGCCATTTGGTGTCTACCATCGTCCACTAACATCCGCATATGCAGATGGGGTAAAGGACGTAGTTTCCATCCTCAACATCACTACATCCTTCCCATGCCACCAGCTACTCAAAAACCGCTTGTAACTCGATAGCATAGTTGTCACTTATAAGGCGGTATCTGTTAAGTGAGAGGTACTTTCTCGGTCGTGCCTACACAACACACATCTTAAGAATTCCTTTTGAATTACAATTATTTTTGTTACTATTAATATTATGTACAAGATTACAGTTGATTTGAAAATGAACAACTAATTTAACTCAACTCTTGCGCCAAATATAAAATTTAATTGTGAATTACTCGTAATTAGAACAGAATAACTAAAGTGTCAGGATTCAGTACTTTCATAAAGACTACCGACCGAAAAGTTAAAGCTGACATAAGGAGAATTACAATATTGTCTTAAGTTTAAGCGAATGTAACTAACTCATTACAGCAAAAGTGATTTTACCGAAGTTTCTAAAATTATTAGGTTTCTAAAATTATACATTAGGTTCGGCCTGCGACTACCGTTGCTATAAAGGTTCTGAACTGTGAGGCTAGTTATTATTATTAAAGTAGTATTAAATAAACTGCGATAACATCCGTAAGGTTTTCTTGTAAAAAATTACAATATGCATGATATTTAAAGTTTCTAATTACTTCCTCTATCGCCCTAATTAGAGTACAAAATCTTAAAACTACTTCATGGTTGATTCTGTTAAATTAATAATATACATAACCACAAGAAGGAAATCCCTGATTAAGTTAATACTATCTATGACGGAATGTAGTTTTTTTTCCTCACCCGTGATCATTTACACAAATTTACTTAATAAATTACACATTAAAATCTTCTCGGGAATCGGTCCACAGACAAAATAGCATGAAAGTACAGTTAAAATATTTTGAGAAAATTTATGACTTACAGGTGAATAAAAAAAAACAATTTTCTTAAAATAAAAACAAACCACTTACTTCTTAGATTATCACTAGTACAGATCTTTAAAATATTCATAAGTTGTAAAAAAAAAAAATAGTTATCGAAATGCACCTAGAATATAAGTTCTACATTTTTCTACGTCTTTCTACAATACAAAACGTATTCTAGGTTTTCTTTCTACGTATTATGTATAATAATATTTTTCTTTTTGTATGATTCGACAGTTTGTATATTGTGCCGTTTGTTACCAGACGCCAGTAACTCCGCCCCGCTCTTGCCCTTCTCGGCGCCGGATTTCGCACACTGCGGCGCCTCCTCGCTACCTCTTAGGCGCCCGCACGCGCCTGCGACTTCTTTTTGTGTAACGCGAACTGTGCGTATTCAATATAGTAGATTTGTTTTGTGTTTGGTACGTCGAAACATCATCATGTTGCCCTGAGCTTAGTCTAGGGTGCAACAAATACACTGATGGTTTATGTTTAATGCTAACACCACTGCATTGTTAATGTGAACTGAGTATACTTAAGATGGTATTTGTCTTGGTTACGTTAACTTACATATATTTATATATGACGAGGGCAGGTGTAGTACTACACCCCTCCCCCATCAAAAGCTCAGAACAGATCTAGCACGTTCGGAGCCGCGTCCGTGAGGTCGGTGCGCTGGTTGAGTATGCGCAGCGCGTCCGCGTGCGGCAGCCGCAGCGCCTCCAGCAGCTCCACCGCACCCGCGCCCGCAGTGCCGCTCGCGAGCGTCAGCGACACGCGCAACCGACGCGCGTCGTCGTAATCTAAGTTTAGTAGCTTGCATGCTTCTTGGAGCCTGCCAATGAGTACAACATACTATAGCGACGATCTTTACTGACACAAGCCAAAAATAAGGCTTTATACATTCGTTGTATTTTAACGCGCACGTTTATATTCGAAACATCTTCGTATCCTAAGTTTCTAAGCACGCTACTTGAAGATTGTAGTAGCTTTGAATTCAATGTTCGTAAAAAAATCCTAACAAATTGAAAGCTTTGAACTTATTATGATAGTTAGATAAATGAAGAGTTGATTTGTAATGTACAAACATAATAGTATAGTTCCCCTTTCCTTTCACAATTCGTTCTGATTAACCAACAACGCACCATGATAAAATTACAAGCTGTAACTTATCGCTGCTAAAAATTCTATGCCTTAACATGAGTCCACTCCTGTGAAATGAATTAAGTGCTCCACAAGTAATTAAACAAATTGTAAAAAAAAACTCACTTAGGCATAATGTTGAGTTTTTGTGCATTCTTGTTGGCCGGTGCGAAGGCGGGTATGAGGTTCCTCTTGACGTCGTGCGTGAGCTGTAGAGTGCCGCCCGTATTGAACCAACTTTCAAGAACCACCTCCTGTAATTGACATCATACGTAATAACTTTTGAAAGTGTTTAAATGTTATAGATGTCGTCCAGACATGGATGGAGACATCCTCACGTTAACTCTCATCCTCACTGATTCTGACCTCGTACAGCAGCGTGTCGAGCTGTTCAGCCAGCAGCGCGCGCGTGCGCGTGGCGAGGCGCGGCGCGAGCGCGTGTGCGGCGGCGGCCATGCGCGCGCACAGTGCCGCCAGCGGCGAGCACAGCGGCGCGGATACAGAGAGTGCAGCCGCCTCGTGCGTCACCATCGCGTGCCATCTGCACACATAATTATTATTACATGAATTTACATACATTAGCGATCGTCCCGGCTATACACGGGTATAATGTAAGTGATGATTTGGAGTCATTATGCAATTGTAATAATGCAGCACGGTTGCCAGCGGCGGCTATCTGAAAAAAAAAAAAGGTTCGACAGTAGTGTTTACATACTCTCGATCGTATTTTATTATATAAAATAAATACTTTTCCTTACTTACATTTGTATGAAATTAACTATAAATATGCCTAAGTTTGTGTAAATTTGTCTAACTTTTAGTTATATAATTATAATTTACCAATTATTGGACTAAAATAAATACTCTTCCCTACTTACATTTGTATGAAATTAACTATAAATATGCCTAAGTTTGTGTAAATTTGTCTAACTTTCAGTTATATAATTATAATTTACCAATTATTGGACTAAAATAAATACTCTTCCCTAGTTAGATTTGTATGAAATTAACTATAAATATGCCTAAGTTTGTGTAAATTTGTCTAACTTTCAGTTATATAATTATAATTTACCATTTATTGGACTTATATCTTTATTTGTGAAAGTTCTTACTTCTTGCAGTTACTGTACAGGTTTTACCATCCAATCGTCAAAGTGTCACAGCGCGCAGTCACACCGCCCGCCTCCCGCGCCACTGAGCGGCGTACTTCGGGACTCAGGCGTACACCGTGCCAGG
>JAFELO010000615.1:57044-164639 GCA_017140195.1 Eumaeus atala | reverse complement strand
TTTTGGTCAGGAACATCTGATAAATCGGTAGAAGACTTACTTGAATCAGACGATCCACCGACACGTCGTCGTGACTTGTTCGGTTGATGTACTGTTACCACGGTTTCTGAATCGGAACTACTGCAATTATCTTCATCGGAAGGTACGTAGCATTGGTCGGAACCATATTCTCCATCATCTGCATAAGGATCTTGGCTACATTCTGACGATGATGCTTCGTCAAACAATTTTTGTATACGATTTTGTTGTCTTTGGTATGGGTCATTGGATTCCATCTAAAGGGTAAAAACACAAACATAACTTCGATTGGTAAATAAAATAGTGTAATAAATCACACTAAACACATATAATATACACAAGTACACGTAAATATTTTTATTATAAGGATATTACCTTGAAACCGCGCAAAACTCGCACGCACCCACTCTAATACGCTCGCAAATACGCACTAACCGAACGAGTGAACCAAAGTCTATTGACCGCGACCGCCGACGGACGTTGTGTCTGTGTGCAGTGTGTATTACAATTGTCAATGTAGTGGAGATATGGCTGTCCCTTTCTAGTAAGTTTTTACCATTCAATGTGACACTAGCAAATTTCTGAGGGTTCGTACGGGGACAAAAAAAAATCCCGCTAATATTTAATAGGAAACAATACCGCCCGTCGACGTACGGTGCATTACTAGATTTCAAACTTGAACGACTGTCGACGTAGTGTCGCGTTAGTTTTTTTATCTTCTATCGCCCACCGACGTACCGCGCGCGAACGTGTTAAAATATACACTGTAGAGGTACCTAGTGTTATGCTGCATTGCAGCGGAATTAGGCTGGTGCGGCCGGGGAGGTACCTCTCGCTCACATGATACCGGCGCAAAGTGACATCTTCGTTGTCGCGTTCCGTGTGGTTGTGAGTAGCCGGAGGCCCATTGGAGGGCATTATACAAATGCTCGTGGACGTCGGTAGTCGTAAAATAGCCTCTGATTGCTCGTTTGCCACTCGTTTGTTACTATAAAAAAAGGAAGAAAAAGAAACGGAATCTGCAGGAACACAATGTCGTCTGTCTGTCTGAAAACCTAAATTCCTTCCCGGAGACCTAGAATTATGAAATAGGCAAGGTGTGATTGGTGAGACAGTATGAAATATAATAATGTAGGTAAATGGGAAAATACGACACTTGCTAACATAAAATTACGAGCTGACCCCGACAGACGTTCCATTATAAATTGAATTTGTTGTCATTGTACTCCTTATCACTTAGGGGTATGCTAAATTGATAGGAGCCGATTCTCAGATCTACTGAATATGCATATGAAGTTTGGTAAAAATCGGTCAAGCCGTTTCGGAGTAAGATAACTAACATTATGACACGAGAACTTTATATGCCTAGTCGTGCCATAAATATTGTAAAAAATATATTTTTAATTGCAAAGAGCATGTAATATTACTTTTACAGTGTGTTAGTTTAATACACAAATATAAAACAATTAAAAATATAGAAAGCTTTCATAGGTTCATAGGTCATAAAGAAAAAAAAAAAAAGTATTACTTTTTCAATTTTAATTGATTCATTGATCGTCTCGCGTTAATCATGCCATCGGTACGAAGGCACATGGATACAATTACAGCAACCAGAGCCATAACTATGATTCAAGAAGGACGTTCTCAGCGTTACGTGGTTTTACAGTTGCGTTTTTCTCGAAGAGCTGTCCAAAATGTATGGAATCGCTTCCAAGACACTGGCAGTGTTGCCAGGAGACCAGGTTCAGGTAGAGTTCGCATAACAACGACTCATGAGGATCGGCACATCCAAGTGCTTGTCGTGATCGTAACGGCCCGTAAGTCACAACACCACCTACTGCTGACAACGGGTACCCGCGTCAGTGGTCGAACTATACGTAATCGATTGCACGAAGACCAGCAAACGTCAAGACGACGAGTT
Organism: Eumaeus atala; assembly: GCA_017140195.1. Taxonomy (NCBI): domain Eukaryota; kingdom Metazoa; phylum Arthropoda; class Insecta; order Lepidoptera; family Lycaenidae; genus Eumaeus; species Eumaeus atala. The sequence goes on along the minus strand of JAFELO010000615.1, from coordinate 162,700 downwards.
GTTCGAATTCATCTGAGCAGGATTCAACGTGCAAACCGATTAAGATTCTCCCGTCAGTATTTGAGCTGGGGGACACCTTCCCCCACTACAGACAAGTGCAAAGTAAAATTTCTTAATGATGATCGGCCTGTTGGAGTGTGGAGACGACTTCGCGAGCGGTTTTCGTTTCGGAGGTCAAAACGTAATGGTTTGGGGTGGGATTAGTTTACACGGTAAAACCGAGCTCACTTTTTAAATTCGGGTAACTGCAGAACGTTACATCGAGGACGTCATCAGGCCTCAAGTGATCTCATTTGCACAGCGAGTGGGGCCTGGGTTCATCCTGATGCAAGATAATGCCCGTGCACACACAGCTCGATCAATCCAAACTGTCCTAGAAGGGTCTCATATTGAGGTATTACCATGGCCACCTAAGAGTCCGGATTTAATTCCAATCGAGCAATTGTGGGACCAATTAGAGAGAATGAGCAAGGGGTCTACACCAACAGCAGCTGATAGACACTTTAGAAGATGCTTGCGAGGAGATTCCAGATGAAAACATGAGCAAATTAGTCCAGAGTATGCATACGGGGCTTCTGGAGTGTATTGCTAAGAGAGAACATACTCGTTATTAAACAGAAAAAACAAAAGTGACACCGGATGCCGTCCAACATGATATCTCGCTCGTTTTTGTACAGGTCACATTCCCACAGTACATGGGACACATTTTCATCAACCCCCCTCCCCCCTAATGAGTCACCGGATACTCACAAGCCGCACGAAACGCGACACCGTAGGTGTCACTTTACGGTGGTATCAAGTGAGCGAGAGGCATCTCCCCGGTCGTGCTCGCCTAATTCCGTTGCACACTCCTATGCAGCATGGCACTACCTCTTACCGAGCACATGAACTATGTAGATAAACAGTAAAAAGTGTTGATGTAGTGTGCACACAAATGTTGCGTTTGTCATACAAAATTCTACTACAGCAGGCCTGCTTCAGGAGAATTTGTGGAATGCTGGAAGAAGTTTCAATGTGTAGTAGGTAAAGCCTTCGTACCAAATTTTGTAATGTATATATATTTTAAAAATAAAATATTTTTTTTTAATCAAATGTATGACGTTCTTTCCAGGGTCCACGCCGCGCTGTTCGTGTCCGTGGTCTGGCACGGCTTCCACGCCGGCTACTTCTTCTGCATCTACTTCTGTCTCTTCTACCTGATGGCCGAGGACATATTCTACAAGCTGTACTACAACGACGCCACTGGCAAGGTGCTTTACTTACATCCCCATGTTGCAAAACGAAAGTCCCCAAAAGATGTCCGTTTGTGTGTGATCGATTTTATCAAAATCTTTTCGATTTTCACGACGATAGAGCGATTCCCGAGGAAGATTTTAATTTATATTCTAGTCTGTGCTATTGACGGACGAAGACGGGGCGGATGGCTAGCGCTTATTTAAATATGACTCGTTTTGAGACTTCTTTTTTTTTCTTCTACAATCCCGCGGATCCCATCAGAACCCTCAGGAAGACCTTTAGGAAGTTGCCATCCGGATTTGCCTGCGACAGACACACTTCTTCAGCCTTTATCAGGCCACTGCTGGGCACTTTCCATGAACGACAAGACGACCGATCTGCTACTTGTGACCATCCCGTCGGCTACTTCACGGATTTCATCCTTTGCGGATAATTATATATGGGCCATTGGAGGGGAGTAGAAAATGAAGGCAACGTGTCCGCATGGCAACAATTAATGCGAATGTCTATGGGCGTCACCAAAAGGCTCCGTTTGCTCGTTTGCATGCCCAAAAATCTATTTTACACGTTGAAAAAACTTTGTAAGTCGCACGATATAAAGAAAATATAAAAGTAAAGTCGGTTGAAACAGTAACCGACCTAGCGTAACACTTTACTGTGTCACGTTGAGCACCTTACAATTTAGAATCGCGTGCGTTCTTAAGGTGTAAACTCCAGTCGCGTGACGGAGCTGACACACACTTTTCTATATTTCAGAAAAAGAAGATAATCGGCTTTATAATGTGGTTCCTGCGCTCGCACTCGGAGTCCTACCAAGCCGCGGCCTTCCTGTTGTTGACGTTCGACCGCATCTGGGCTTACTACTCCTCGCTGTACCACTACTGGTACGGGGTCTGGCTGCTCTTCCTCATCGCAGGACTCATTTTGAAGAAACTCCATCGGGCCTAAGTGACGTTAGATATTTTCTTGCTACCGTAGATTATAAAAAATATAGATACACGGCTCAATAGAAAAAAATATCACAATTGTCCCTACTTGCGGTCACGTGCCTCGTGAAACGAAGCTAACCTCAAGTGCGACGCATAAAGTTCTGTTTGTAGACATTTTACAAGCTGTTGACGTTAGCTGGTCAACATCAATATAAACAAATTCAACCTTAGGTGCATGTATTTAAGTTTAAATTGTCCGCTCACTTAAGGCGCCACCGACCGTGTATTTATATTTTTATTATTTATTTGAATTTGTATTTATTTGACTTTTTATAATCTGTGTTCTCTACAAACACATCCTTTTTTCACGGGTATTATAAATCATTGTATAAATCTAAGCTTTTATTTATTTTTGGGATGTTATTGTGGTTTTTATTGAACAAATTTTTTTTATTTTGTTATATTTTATAAGTTTTTTTACGAAACATATTTAAGGACACGCAATTTTTATTTTTAAACTTTTTAAAGTATTTTAAACAAGTATAGTACATGAAGTAAATCGGTCGGCAGAGCGTATCGCATCTGTGGTCAGTGCCGCATGCTGTTAGGAACTTTAACTGAAACTTCTTTTGCATTCTTATTAAAACAGCCAATGTAATTCTCCTATACTTGAGCCGGTTTTACAGGTTATTATTAAACTGTCAAGTAGCTATTTTATACTTAACTATAACCACCACATACATGCTTCACCTTGTCTGTTTAACCCGCCGTTAGCACAACAATACGTTCTAATTCCGAAATGTAATTTAAGATGCTATTATTATTAATATTTTCCGAAGGTTTTAAGATTATATAACATTTTTAACTATCTACTTTTTATAGGAAATCCCTGTTTTATTGCTAAATCGAAATTGAATTAGATTTTTTACCATGCAGATTTTACTCATAAAGTGAGTATAAAAAATTTCTTGCCACTTACATTCAAAGTAAACAATAATTATACAGTACTAATTTCAGAAAATGACGCGAATACAAAAAGGTTTAATATCTGCCTCGTGTGATGTTCATCATTAGCGTTTTGCGCCAACACAATACAATGTTCAGTTGACCCACGTGCCACGTGGCACGGCCTTATGGCTTGACCATAATGATATCTATTATATCGCACCGGTTTCGTCGTCCATTACCAGTAAAATTACAGTTCATAGTTCTGTTTAGACTTTATTGACGAAAATTCCTTTCACATTTTTAAATTTTACAACATAAGAGAATGTGAAATATCATAAAATCAGTTTAATATCAGCTCTCACAAGTTAATAACTAGTTCTGTAATTTTATGAATCCACGAGACGCAAGTGAAACTTTGATCGATCTTAAATCACGTGTCAATACTTTGTTATAGTAGTAGTGCAAACCGGATATGCTCGCAACTTGGCTACATGCCAATAGACATCCGCATAATTCACGCAGATGCGTCGCCCTCCTTGCCTCCTATCCTCCATAGGGCTACCGGCTAGTCACAAACCGCACGAAACGCGACACCCCAGTTGCCACTTTATGACGATGTCATGTGAGCGCGATGTACCATGCTGGTCGTTTCGGCCCAATTCGGATGCAGTACAGCATGGCACTAACTCCTACTAAGGACTATGAGGTAAGTTGAGATGTGCGATGTTAAGTGCTACGTATATCGGCTTCACACTATTACAGCCATGCTACAATTGCGTGTCATGTATAGCCGAGTGTGATACTCTGTGCGTCAGATGGACCAAGAAAAATTCAAACGTCGGCTAAAAAGTTCCATATAAGGTACATATTACGCGGTAGTTCCTTTTGCTCAGTTATTAGTGTCTAGTTTATACATCTATCACTATATGGAGTCATTAATCTAAAATGGCGTTTGTTTTATGTAATATTTTTGTGTTTACTATGGTACAACCTAGTCATAAGTATTAATTACAATTTGGTGTAAGGCACTATTTATTTACATCAAGCGATTGGTCGCGGACGGTTGCTGAGAAGCAAGTTTAAAATCATCCTTCCGTCAATAGTTCAGTTAATTCAGAATATCTTATAAGTCCCCTCGCAAATTCTGGAAGTTCATAGACACTTCAAACGGTTGCATTATATATTATATTTTTCATTGCGCTTTCACCCGCATAAGGCTTTTCTTGACCCCCAATCTCGATTAAAACGTTCATTGCAACAATACCCTGAATATTTTTTTTTATTTGACAATTCAAATATGAATTGTGGTCGTTGTCCAGTCAAAAACATAATAACTTAATATAACACTTAATCGGGATGCATCTATCCTAACTACGGCGGAAGATCCCATCCTAGTAAATCTTGTCACGTGGCCCAACGAGCACTCGTAGTTATCTGGTGAAGATGTACTGCCTGGCTTATCTTCACTTCCCCAGCAAACTCACTCAGAGAAAAAAATGCGTTAACGGTAAGACTACATTAAAATTAACATTAGCTTTTTAATGTAGTGTCACAAACATGTCAGATGTTGCACATAAACATATGCGACTGCTCCCTTCATAAATTCCATAAAAGGACAACAAGCCCATTATAAAATTGATGAATGGATACTTTTGAAATGAATATATATTTTAGTTTTTCATAATACAGGGGGGCAAACGACTAATCGGAGCATTTTGACTGTTATCCGTATTGTTGTTATGCAAATACGCTGCCCTCCTTTGCTCCTCCCAATGGACCACTCCAATGGGCCACCGCCTACTAACAAATGACACGAAATATGACAGCATAGTCGTCGCTCTTTTCGACGGTGTCAGGTGAGAGAGAGGTATCTCCCCGGTTGTGCCGGCCCAAGCGCGCGCTTTCCCGGTTACTTGTTAACTTCTGCCCCCTTTTCCCGAAATCATTCCCAAATAAATATTTAGCAACCAATAGGAAGTTACACATATTGATGTCTTCAGTTCACTCGAACGTTACTCGTTACAATAAAACTACTTCTACGGTTTATTTAATTATTTAACTAGCCCAAAGTTTCAGAAGCTTTATAGCAATCATGGTCACGGGTGGACTGAGATGACAGATGTCCTGATATGTCCATATCATTTGATATTATACTTTCATCATCATTAAATTATTGAATAAACCGCGATAAAATCCGTAAGAGTAGTTTAATGTAATAAGTTACACATCAATAAATAAATAAGACCTATGATGTGTGTATTTTAACGTTGTATGGGGTCACTGTAGTATCCTCGCTCAATGGGACTATTAGAATAAGTATTAGGATTAAGTGTAACACGCGGAGTTGGGATGGCTATTTTTTTTTAGTTTTATACAATAAAAAAGGACGGAATATGCTTAAAAATATGCTAAAAACTGTAAGTTTTGTATTGTAATAACCAGGGACTTAAAAACACCGTGAGTTATCACAGTAAACAAGTGAGTGTAACACTTTCATAAGTACATTTAAGGAAGAGGTAGTGCCATGCTGCATACTGCCTCCTGGTAGTCCCATGCGTAATGCATGACACTACATCCTCTTGTGCAATGGAATTGGGCCGGCACGACCTGAGAGTTACCTCTCGCTCACATAATACCACCGTAAAGCGATATCTTCGGTGCCGCGTTTCGTGCGGTTTGTGAGTAGCCGGTGGCCCATTGATGTGGGGGAAGAAGAGAGCAACGCATCGGCATAGTAATTATGTGGAAGTTCATACGCGTCTGTAGTCGTAAAAAAAGGCTCCGATTGCGCGTTTGCCCCCTATTGTTGAACCCGTTACATAATTATTCCTGTCACATTTATGACGTTTCTGTTTGTACCATATCGAACCTGTTTCTACAGCTTTGGAAGTATCCGCGATTAATTCGCTGCAGTTTCTTTGCCTAAAGGGAAAGAGACGAATGGAGTCAAATGGTATTTTTATGCCAAACTAAAACTGATTATCTGCAACAGTTATTAACACTTGTAAGTAATTGTTTTTCAAAACTTATTCAATACGTTATTTTACCCTTTAATTTTATAATATACCTTTTAATTTTTGTTCAAATATTTAAACATAAATAAAAGGCAGTGTTCGAAACACTTCAATTCGATTACTACTAAAGTCCCTGGTTCAGCAATACAACATTTGTTCACATCGGTATTTAAAATAATATGTTTGGTTTGGATTGATAATGATTTACCTAAGTAAGACTACAGGTTAGAAATAAAAGGCTTTAAGGGTAAAAGACTAGTGAAGGATATAAGGAAATGTGAATCAATTATTCATTCGACTATGGATTCTTTTATATTTAAAGGCTCGTGGCATAATTTTATGTAAACTTCAATATTTAAAATTGAAATCAGTATGTGGTAGTACCGTAGGGAAATGATGGAATGTTAGTAATAAGTATTCGTCTAGTTCCCAGGGACTTAAATAAAATCTCGACAACTGTAACACTTTCATGTGTGAAACATTAAATGTAATTTTATTCCTGTAACACTTATAAGGTTTCTGTTTGCACCCTTTTAAACCTGTTTAATATAATTATTAAAAATATGTTTAATATAGTTGATTGAATGCATTGATGGGAATTCGTGTTAACACGGGACCGGATTCGACTTATCATCATCAGGTAAACCAAAAAAAAAATAAAAAAAAATTAAAAGATGTTGATAAGTCGAAACCGGTCGTAAAAGCAAATTGAAATTAAATAATTGTGGAAATAATATATAAAGTGTATTTATTTATTCAAGTGCTGTATGTTTAATTGTGAAAATGTGTGTATAATTCGCTGTTGCCGTTTTTTTGCCTTAAGGGAAAGAGAGTGTTAGAGGGGCAAAGCGTTTCGTGCCAATTTAAACCTTATTGAATGTAACAGTTATATATCTTTTTTTTTTGGGAAAAGATTCAAATGTCACATTTTAATATACAGACAGAAATGAAAATTAATGTTCAAAAGTCCCTGGTAATCTCTATATATCTGAATGTGACTATGTCTTCTAGTATTTTTATGTATTATTGTATTGGTAATCTACTTTGCCATTTGTATCAGCATTTATTGGACTATGGTTAAATACACTTGTATTTGAAAATATTTGTAATTGAAGTAAATGTGAATGCATTTGTCTTGCGTTTGATTTCGTACTATTTAACGGTCTTATAGTTAAATAAAGTGTGTGTATTTATGTACACGAGTTAGGTTATACTTCTCAGGCGCACAACATAACTATCTTTTCAAAAATTGTATCTTTCGCCTTATTCTACGTTTGTAGATAAAACCACAATAACAATAGAAAAAATGGTATTGAGTACATTAAAAGTTTCATTACAACGCACTGTGGTAACTTGCTTTGAAAAACTAAAATGTTGACTATAGCTAATTTGCGGTGGCGCTTTTTCGGGGCGGTGTGCGTGCGCATCGTGAAAATTTACTCACATTTATTCCCTAACGCGTCAAAATAAGTGAAACTTCAATAAAGTGTAAGCACGAGGTAAAGCCATGCTACAATGGACGACAGTATCGCAGAGTAAGGCGATTGAGCATGCGGAGGCTTTTGTTGACTACCGTCTAGTATATATATCTGTTCTAGTATATCTACTGTGCACACCTGTGTCTACCTCTTCGGGGATAATAGGCGTGAGGGTACTTTAAAAAAAATATCTGATAGACATCATAATTATAAATCAGGCATGTTGCGCTCCTTCCATTTTTCACTTCTATGGACCTCTGGAAATATACCGCATACAGATAGAACAAAAAAAGATTTTTTTTAAAATTGCAAATAATATTTATTACTTTTACAGTTTAATACACAAATATAATGCAATTAAGGACAAATAAAGCTTACTCGAAGTGGTCTCCATTGGCTGCAATACATTTTTTTAAATGTTGAGGCCAGTTATTAATAGAAGCACGCACTTTGTCCATTCTTCACCGCCAATCGTTTGGATTGTTTCACTCCAAGTTATCATGGCGTTTAGAGAAAGCTGTACTCTCTAAAACTGACCATAAATCATAATAATTTGAATTTAAATTAGAAATAATCCAGCGGATTAGGATCGAGACTAGATGAAGCCTACTCGTCTTCAGCTCTCATCAAGTCCGGATCGTTCATAGTAACCAAAATTGGGTGGATCGAGCTTTTTGGCCTGTCGGAGTCAGTCTTACTGGAAGGATCACACTTGGTTATTGAACATGGTGTTATTAAAGGGCTTAACTGCCTTATCAAGAATGCTATCTTGATACACTTGTGCCGATGAGACCATTTTTACAAAAATATGGCTATATATCTATGTATATATCTATATCCTTCATAGCTAACACCCCACCAAAACCATCACTGAAGTGGGATTTTGCACAGCCTATTTTGCACTCTGTTGACTAATTGGGAAGCTTCCTTAGAGCCTTGGGCATAAGTACGGTCATTTTATTCGTTAAAATGTTGGTGAATTGTAAAAAAATTCACATCCGTATACAATTTTTTTTCTGTGACCTCCCTTAGCGTGCCGCTTTAGTATTTGTCTCAATTTTACCGCCCGGTTCATCATTAATGTTTATACTATATTAACGATGAACAGGCTAATATATTGTACAATGTATAAGCGCCAAAGTGAGAAGACACAACAATCACAAAGACACAAATAAAAATGACAGATTCCAAATTCAAATGTAACATTTTCAGTACTTGATTCGATTTTGGTAAAATCGAATGAAGTACTGAAAGTTTTTCAGTTCAAAATTCATCTCAAATTTATCAGTTAAGAAATCTCTAGAGAGTCTCTTATAGGCTGCAAGTCCTAAGTCATCTCTTATAATATGCTACATTGTTCTAGGTCCTATCTTCATTTCCCGATATAAAATCTTTTCTTCGAATTATTTCCCATACTGCTTCGACCAACTTAACACGACGGGGACGGCCCGATCTTACTCTGTCACAAACAGAGCAATTCTCATTGTATCTATTAATAGGCCGGTACACAAACGTTTGACTAATTTCAAGTGCATAGAGAGCTTTAAAAATTGCACTTCCTACTTCGTGTAAATGAGTAAATGCAACGAACAATCGTATAATTCCAATTGTTTTTTATTATTTTATTTTTAATTGTAACAGTATTTACGCCCAGACTACGTATTAGTTTGTGTGAGTGGCGTGTTCTTAGGCCAATACAACAATTTCGCTACGAAGCTCATGTATACAATAAGTCAAGGAATGCGAAGAATATCTATTTGAAATCTTATTGTAGAAGGTACCGTGAATGTTTCTTTGTGAGATAGGGGGCAAAAGAGCAGGTAGGTAACGACTACCGCCATCCATAGATATCTGTAAGACTAGGCGCTTGACATAAGACTTGGACTAAGTTTATTCGACCCCATTCCGAGACATTGGATAACAAATCATCGACTTCAGACACAAGTTTGTTCCGATACTCTGTTGACGTGTTCCCGCGAAATATTGGCACGGCCAGTGTATAAAATCCCCAGTACCATCATCTGTGTAACAATGAAGGCCACTAGTTTGCAGCATGTCATTGATATGCGGAAAAAAAACAGCGTAGGAGACGGAACACAGCCTTGGGGAACACCAGCGAAGACAAATTTAAGGGCGGAGTATTCGCCGTCAACCATTTTATGCTGCGATTTGTCAAAAAGCTCCAATGGCATAATTTTCCCGGAATTCCATATGAATAAAGCTTTGTAAGGAGCGCTTTGTGCAAAGGTCTTCGCTATATCTAGACTAACCGCCAAGGCCTCCTCCCTGCCTCCGCCCATCGGTGTGTTAAATAAATTTGAAGATCACCAGCTGAACATCCATGGCGGAAACCGTACTGGCGGTCACTAATTATTTGAAGATCTTCTTAGTATTGTAAGAGCTGGCAGTTGATAATAGATTCGATAATTTTGGAAAACAAAGGGTTTATCGCAACAGGTCGGTAGTTGAATGGGTAGGAGCGGTCACCTTTTTAGGGATCGGCTGCACTACGCCAACAAAGTAGGGTAATCGGAAAAGGCGCGTCAATACTGGAGCTAAATCTGGAACACATTTTCGCAGCACAATCAGAGCAATGCCATCGGGCCCACTTGACTTATGAATATCCAGGGAACGCACGCCACTCTGCCGGAACATATATGGTATCTAGTAACCACATCGCGGGATAGTTGGCGGTGGAGTTATTCTGATCATCCATAAAGGAGTTCGAGGCAAAAAGAGAGCCCAGAATTTTGGCTTTCTCTTTTGCGGCATGGGCCAGCGATTCATCACTCAGGCGCAAAGGTGCTTTTGGGCCTACCGGAGCACTCGCAAACTGATCGAAACGCGATGTTGACAAAGTCCTAATTCCGCTGAATACAAATTGAATGCATTTTGCGCTACCTCTTGGAAAATCTAGACCTTACAACTACCATACGTCTTTCGGCTTTCGTTTTTTGCGGTTTAATGTCGATGTAACACCAGAGCGCGCAACATGCCTAAAGTGGTAGATGTGACACTTGACAGTGATGTACAAAAACACAATATACACGATTTCATTATGGATTGTCATTCTAAAGCATCCGTGACTGTACATAAACATATTTTTTTACAAAGCCTACTTTACGCTCATGATTTTAAAGTCGTCTTTACAAAGGAGATCCTATTTGAAAGAAGTGCACAGTTTAAACATATTTTTTGCAAAAACCTTACGCGCATGATTACAAAACCACCGATTCACATGTTTTATACGGACTATTTTGTGTCGCTGACTGTATACTTTGGTATTGTTGAAAATCTATGGTGCTAGCATATATTGCGATCATGGGCCCAAATGTTACATGTTGCAACCCAGCTGATGCTACGAATCTCCCTCCTATTAAATAAATTGTTTTTTGTGCGGCGTATACGTATTGGCGACTGCTATTGAATTTGATTTTGATCTTTGTTCTTAAACGGCGGTGCAAACGTACTTTTAGGATATATTCCTTGGTGCTGTAGCGGGCAGACAACAGTTTAAAATACGACTGAAGACCTGTGTAATCCAGATTTCAGAAGGTACAGCTAGCATACCTAGTGGGAGTCGCTAGTTGGCACACCACACTATACGCAAGTCGACACCGGCTTCTTGAGACATCGTGCAGTATCGTCATAACATGAGTAAGGTAGCAACACCGCAAATTAATCTCGCACTAGCAGAGCCCCGCGCTACTCTGGTCCTATTGGACATAACGACCAGCTATCAAGCCACCATACAATTACCTTCCTCATGAAATTAGCTGTCATTCACAAAGAGTTTTTTAGAAACTACCTGCAGTTCCAGAGTTTACCGCGTTAAAAAAAAAACAAAAGAAACCCTTTAGCTTTATTTATTTAGAAAATATTTAATTTAATCGCCAAAAACAAACAACACACCGGACACTTCCGTGCAGTGTATTTATAAAACACATCAGTGCACAGGTGAAAAAAACAAAGCCAATAAGTATGGTAACATTTATTACAGGAATGACATTAAAATATACAACAATGAAAAAAGGCACCTTAATATACAAATATAAAAAATATAGATTCAGATGTGTCTCTGGAAGTGTTGCTGTATCAGGTACGTCAATAGCATTGTCACGCTGAAACGAAATGCAATAGAACGTTATTAGCTATGGCACCGCACGGGACAGGAATACGTTAGTGAGTATTATCTAGAGTAGGCATGACGACAGCATAAAATAAATTGAGTATCTTAAAAAAACACACGATTTAAATATAAACTTTGAGATTACAGTTTCGACGACATAAAAGTGTAAATTACTGCGTGAGGCTTTGCTAACCACAATTACAATCATAGTCGCGCCTACGTGAAACGTGTTCGTTTGAACTTTTTGTGATATCTCAGTTGAGGTTAATTAGTTGTGACGACAAAAAGGACGCTATGAAATTTACCACCCAGAGTTTCGGATCATCGATTTAGAATATCAATAAAAATTGATTTAGAAAATTCATTATCTGGAATCAGAATTAATTAATTGCTGAAATAACGTAATTTTGCGAAGTGTACAGATATTATAAAGTGTGACTTCAAAATCTGTCATCACGTCTGCCTGCTTGCTAAACAGTAACTACAAAAAAAAAAACAGCATTGAGAATTTGCATGTAAGTTTTCTCTCAACAAATTTTCTGGCATGTTATAAAAAGTATCATAATGAGTATGTTCATGTGCACTTGTGAAGTGTTATTTAAATGTGTTACTAGTTAAATATAACCAAAGCCTCTCTTATACTTAATACAATCTCAGCTACAAATAATTAGGAAACCCTCCAGGCAATTCCAATTGCTACTCAAGTATCTAATAACTATATTAATGAAGTTTTACATTATTCTTAAAAAAAGGATTTCATTTTAAAAAAGGACTTCAAATTGTTTATTCGTGTGGAGAATTATGTTTCACAGGCCGCTGTATCTCTTACACAGAATGCAGCATAGTTAATTTAAAAAGCACATTAAAGCTTAAAATTTTGCATTAAAGATATATACATATTATGAACTAAGTATATATAAAGCTTTTATACAAAGTTACTGTTTATAAATAGCTCAAAAAAATTGAGTCTAAAATCGTTAAAGTTATACAATTTAAAATATGCATCACGCAATTTTTGTATTAACAGTTAAAATTAGCTTATTTTCTAAAGAGATATTTTTATATATCCTTTGTGAATTGCTTTTGTTACATTAAATAATATATTAATTCGAGTTTATTTTTATTAGGTACCAAATTAGAACCAATTGTTTAGTATTTGTAAGATATTATAAAACTATAAAATATATCTGTTTAGATGGTTAGAATATTCAGTGTCAATACAAAACAAGGAACCGATAGCAATGTAAAATCGATAACACTAAAATAGCTCTATACACCAATTCTAATTCATTCGAGGCACTCGTAGACGTGTCAATATTATCTCTCTACCAAACAATTGTTCACTTACTAGGTGACCAAATCTGATTAGGCAGATATTGTGTTCTATTTTGATTTGTGAATGCCAATCAAATTAGAACATTATATTAACAGACTAAGCTTAAATCTACTTTTTTCCCGTATAATTTTATATTCAAACCCAGTATTGACTAATAATAATAATTCATTTAATTTATCGATTTTGCTTCGCCATCACTAGTCCTGGATTAAATTTCTAATTTTAGTGAGAAATTTGTTTTATCGGATCTAAAGCGGGTGGTCATGCAAAGCGTGGTACAAGAAAAGCCTCGCCTCTAGGTTCTAACAAATAGAACTAATTACCCGACATTCCAACCATACGTCACGGGCATATTTGAGACAGCGCCACTGTGGTGGGCATAGTTTTGGCCGTATTTCTTAGCCTGAGTCTGTTGTACTGGTTGTACAGGCTGGTTTCCTGGTGGAGAATTTTAATGGTTAGAACTATGTGACGAGTAGTTAGGATTCTCCATAATTGGTCTCGTATTGAATATGCTGCTGAGACCTCCACCACTTTTGGACAAATTACCAAGCACGTTTCCGAAGATGTTGGACAGCGATCCGGCACCACCAGCCCCGCCTTGGCCGTTAGCGAAGTTGGTCAGTGTGTTTAGGAGGCCGTTTAACGGGTTCTTTCCTCCCGAACCTCCTAAGCCACCGCTTGAACCTCCGTAAGGACTGCTGCCTCCGTAGAGACTGTTTCCTCCATAAGGATTATTTCCACCGCTAGAAGATCCTCCATATGGTGAGCCTCCACCGTAAGGAGAGCTGCCGCCATAAGGCGAGCCTCCACCATATGGCGAACTGCCACCATAGTGTGAGTTTCCACCAGTGTTTGAGTTTCCACCATAGGGGGAGCTTCCACCATAGGGTGAGCTTCCACCATAGGGTGAGCTTCCGCCATAGGATGAGCTTCCGCCATAGGGTGAGCTTCCGCCATAGGGTGAACTTCCGCCATAAGGTGAATTGCCACCGCTGTTGGAACCGCCGTATGGCGAGTTTCCACCGTTGCTTCCATAAGGTGAGTTGTTGTGAGTAGGCGGCGCGGGCGCAGGGTAGCTTGGTGGTGATTCATCTCTAGTCGGTGATTGTGGTATTGGCTTAGGAACCGAAGGTTTCGCTGGCTCCGAATGTGATCCTGAAAATAAATCAAATATTTAAATTTAAGACGTCAGTAAGATGTATCAGTATGAAGAGACCTGCATAGCGTATGCAGCAAATAGCAGCAGAAGGTGGTTGTAAATATAGTTAGTTTATGTAATTGTATAGGGGGACAAATGAGCAATCGGAGCCTTTCAAAGACTACCGACGCCCATGAACATCAGCATAATTATGCCGATGCGATGCCCTTTCCATCTCCCCCCCATGGGCCATCTAATGGCCATGGCCAGTAAATTCAGGGATTAACCATTGATTTACAAAAATACAAGATACACGATTTCATATTGAAGTGTCATTATAAAGCATCCGTGATTGTACATAAGCATGTTTTTCCAAATGTCAACCTTACCCCGATGATTTAAGTTATTTTTACAATTATACATGATATGTTACATTGTGCACATTTTTATACGAATGGTTTTGAGACGATTATTGTGTATCTTGGTATATCGTGTATATTTAATTAAGGGTTTAATTCTCAACCATTTTGAGCTTTAGCTTTAGCCTGGCCTTGCATAACCGCAGTTTCGCCAAATTGGTGCAGCTTGTCTGTTTCAATTATCGCTCCTAAACGAGCTTTCAGGGCTTCTCGAGAAGCTCGCAGGATAAAGGAGAAGCTTGCTTCACGCAACGAAAGACCACAGCGCGTTGTAGTCCCACCAATTTCACGCGTATCACTTTCGCCTACATGGCTATGACTTAACCCCTCAAATGTCTGATAATTACTGTCAAGATTCTCGACTTTTGGATATCGAGAAGTCAGGAGTATTAATCGGTTCTATTTCTCTTCTCCCCAAATCATTGGAAGGCACATGCATTACACACTTTTATTGTCTATAACATGTCTCGAATCGTGATTGACTGAACTCTTTCAACCTTTTCTAGGTAACAGAAATATAGTTATATCCTTAAATTACCTAATATCGTCCGATACCTACTGAAGTCACCTGTATTGGTATACAGATGACTTCAGTAAATAAAATGCCGGTGTTATTTTCAACAGCGACAGGTAAGTTAAAACTTTGAAAAGAATAATTCATGTGGAAGAAACAAGAAAACTCTGTAAGGATAGTGTCATAAAACTCGGTTATCTGGGGACTGGGACTTCGCGTTAAGATGCGTTGTTGTTGACACCACGCCAAATGAATCATGTTTAAATTTAAATAGAAATTTTATTCCAAAATCTCAGTATATCACTAGCAACATTTCTCATAACGTACTTATGTTCTCAACATTATACACTAATATTCACCGTTGATTGATTACCTGTTACGTGCTAGGGATGTCAAAAAAATATCGACATATCGAAATGTCGATATTTTTCGCACTTTCGGCATCCCGACAATGTATTTATAATGATAAATAAGAAAGTATACCTTCAACTTGGGACTTCTTCTTACAAGTGGGGTAGGTTCCGCAGTCGGAAGAGTGTCCGATGGAACAGGGATCCTCCGCTAGCACACACACTTCACTGTTGCGACACCCGATGTCTCGACAGGTGCGTCCGTACTCTGTAAAGTTATACAACTGTTCATTGTTTTGTCGTGTAAATCAATTTTATGTATTCATTACTTGCTCACCCGGCTGACGTTGTTTTGCCGGGTTGGGTGAACAACCCTCGTCATTTGGGTGTACGAAAAATAGATAGTAGCCGATTCTCAGACCTGCTGAATATGCAAATACAATTTGGTAAACATCGGTAAAGGCGTTTCGGAGGAGTAAGGTAACTAACATTGTGACACGAGAATTTTGTATATAAGATTATAGTATAAAATGCAAAGAGAGTGGGAACCTTTTAGTGACAACCACCGAGGCATATATTGGGTCCTTACATATGAAATGGCGTTTTGTATGGGAGGAACAAAAAGTCGAATATTTATTAATATAATATATTTAATTAATCAAAGTATGAACCATTGTTTTCTATGTATTTTTGCCATCTTATAGGTAGTTCATTGATCCCTTTACTAAAAAAACCAATCGGACGGGAATCAATAAAATCTTTGAAGGCGATTTGGACTGCCCCAGCCGAGTCTAATTTTTTTGCAAGAAGTTATGCAAATTTCGACAAAAAAAATTGTTATCTATTGGAGCAAGGTCCGGATAGTATGGAGGATGTATTAGACTTTAAAATTGAAGCTTTGGTAGCCGTCTGGTGTGCAGTATGTGGTCTAGCGCCGTCGTGAAGCAGCAGTGGCGTGGAGCGGTTGACCAGCCTAGGTTTTTTAGCCGCTAGCTTATCCATCATGGTTTGCAACTGCTGACAATAGACATCAGCCGTAATAATCTGGCCAGATTTGAGAAAACTGTAATGAACAATACCGGCACTAGTTCACCAAATGCTTATAAGTAACTTTTTAGCTTGGGGCAGGAGGGGCCGACTATTACGCTGAGCGCTTTCGATTATCGTAAAGAATCCATTTTTCATCAATGGTAATGATTCGGTTTAAAATACCTTCATTATTGTGCCCGTTTAGTAATGTAACGCAGCAGTCGACGCACATTTGCCGGTTTGCTTCGATCGATTCCTGAGGTTTCAATCTTTTTCAATCTTTCTAATTTGCTTCAAGTGAATTAAAACAGTTTCATCACTAACATCGCAGCCTGTAGCTAACTCTGACGTGGTTTGGAATGGATCCGCTTCCACAATATCCTTCAACTCCTCGTTATCATATTGGGTCTCAGGCTGTTCACGGAGCTTATTCCTCAGGTCGAAATTTCCAGAACAAAGACATTGGAACCAAAAACTAATGCGATATTTTAAGTTTTTCATTTTGTAAAATGAGTGACACAAACAGAAAAAAAAGAAGAAGAAGTAAACAAATGAATGACGGTCATCGAAGCACAAATACTAATTTGAATTTGGAATTCCTTACCAAAGAGGAGAAATTCGTGCGTTAAGGACCAAATATATGCAAAGTAGATGTCTCCTTCCTCAATATGCCACAGGAAACTCACATACCTCACTAAACGTGAGAACATATCTGTAATTTTAAGGTGCACTATACTGCCTTAAAATGTGTGTGTGAATGAGCGGATCTCCCCGCTCCTGCAGGCAAGATTCGACTACAATGCAGGTCTTACTTAAAACAGTTAGCCGAGACCAACTCTTCATTTTCACAGGTGTAATCTACACATGCGAACTGTGACTTTAGTGGTAACCGGTTAAAGTGTTCTAAAGACTCAAATTTCTCTTTTATATCGAAACAGATACAAAGTGTAACACTTTGAATCTGTTTTAAAAAGTAACCGTCATTCTTGCCCACTCTTCAGACTCCTTAAACACATAAACATATAAAATCCAAGAAACAGGTTTAATAGGGTGCAAACATAACATTTAATGTGTAACAATTACTAAGTGTTAATATTAACGTATTTTCGAGTCCCTGCATGCGTAGCAGGAGATCTAGATTTGGAATGATAAAACTGGCCATGTCCAGCAGTGGACTAAATAATTATAGTGTCGTAATGATTGTAGAGTGCCTAACGTTTTGGCTATTCCTCAAAAATTTTATTCAAAGATAAATTAAACAAATATACGTATTTATACAATTTGGAAGTTACTTTTTCATATCTATGGATTTATCACACCACGTTAGACTATACCGTGTGGTAGGTACCGTAAGATACTAGACCACCGAAATATATTTAAGATTTTAAAAAATTTAAGATAAAATTTTGTTTATTTAATATTTTAATTTTATAAATACATATTACACACATTTCTTTGCAAGCTCATACAAATGTAGTTCTTTGTAAGCTCATACAATTATTTTAGAAATACTGTGTAGTGAGACAGAGGACAGTTGTACTTAAAAACAATACTTTTATATTAATTAATCATAATTTAAAAAATATATATATTTCCGTATCAATAACCAACAAGTGTAAGATTTTTGTAAAAGGCAGTGCAGCATGGGCTGCATAGGAAGAGGTAGTGCCATGCATAGTTCATGACACTACATCATTCTAAACAACGAAATTGGGCCAGCATGACCGTGGAGGTACCTCCCGCTCACTTGACACCGCCGTAAAGTGGCACCTATGGTGTTGCGTTTCGTGCGGCTTGTGAGTAACAGGTGGTCCATGGGGGTGAAAAGGATGTAAACACATCAGCATGATTATGCTCCGAATGCTCGTTGTGCGCCTATACCATAAAAAACAAAGCTTCTTTATTAAAAATAAACAAAAACATAACTAGGATAGTTGTGATTTCACATCAAAGATGAACATTAAGTACTAGAAAAATTTTATTCTCACTGAGGTGAACATAAAGTTTTATTATTACAATATTATTTGTAAAATGATTCGTGGAATATTCTTTGAAATACTTACTATTATTAATAAAAATATTTTCTTTCAAGTGTATGATATTTCAACTAATATGCCCATATCAAATCCTAAGAACGGCCCTAAACCAATTAAGGCACTTATTAAAGTTTAATTATAATGATTTTTAAAAAGTTAATTAAGTCTTGAAAGTAGATAAAAAACCTTTTTGGCTTCACATCAAGTCCGGACTTTTGATTTAGCTTTACACGAAAGTCACTAATTACAGTAAACGACTTAATCGGATTTTATTGCGGTTTATTTAGGTACTTAACAAACCTGAAGTTTCAGAAACTTTACACCAATCATGGTCACAGATGGACTGTAAAGCCTCTGTAACGTTAGGCATGTTAAATAGTAAATAAGTAAATAATCCGCGACAGAATACGTTATAATGGTTTGCCACAGTAAAATATGGTTTAGTATTTTTAATGTAACCAGGACCAAATATCGATACCATCTGCTCTAAATATCTGAAAATTGGTCAGTAGTTTCATTGTCTTTAACCTCATTAGTAACGGCAGCATAACAATATTCCACATTTTTATTGATATTTTGCAAGAACGTTCCAACATTGCGACATGAATTTCGAATGCACCAGTTCCTGCTGCATCATAATCCAATATTTGAGGTTGACTTGTTTGGTGTAGATCTCATCTAAGGCTCAGCAGATCCAAGATCATCCGGTTTAGACTCTGTAAACACTTCTTCTACATCATCGAAACATGGACCTACAATGTGACTTTCAATTGACCTCGATAAAAAGACACTTCAAAGAGCTGTCTCAAAAGTTCTTCGACCGTGCAATTAATCACAAAAATAAATTAATCGTCCAAACGTCGAAATACGACCCGACGTTATTAACCGACTCCCGTTACCGTCGGCCGTAGCACGTATTGCACGACGCCGACGACGCAATCGCGACAGCAGTAGCTAAGTCCGTCCAGTAACAAACAAAGAAACACCTTGGTGTTTCTTTGTTTGTGCTCTTGGAGGCACGGGCCTCGGTCTTGACACGCTCCCGCAGTAAAATGCCAATAGGGCCCACTGACGGATAGCAGTTTTTAGTCGGTGGTAGCTATCGCTTCACGACCTGAACCCGACACACACTTCAGGCCCCCTTGGATCGGCTGGATGGTGCGTAAATGCATTTTTCCTGCTAGAACCAATATCATATACACCGCTTGTACCGGTCGAGCGATGTAAACTTACATATAGTGACACAGTTATAACATATATGACTGACAGAATGTCAATCTCACACACCGCTTACGGAAACGAGCCCGGGTTCGAACCCGTAAGTTGAGAGCGTAGATTGGTAGAAAGAAAATAACGCGACTCTAGATGACTCCAATAATAAATAAATTAAGGCTACGGCTACAATGCAATACGGCTTTTTGCTGATTTGTAGCACAAATCGATCCCTTCCGCCAGAGGGGGGAAGAGACATTAAACAAACATTAGACGAACTCAAGTATCCTTATCCACGACACCGCAACTTAAACGGCACCGTGCGCGCGCCGTCCCACTAGTGTGGGGAGGGGGACCGCTTCCCCCTTTTCGGTCCCAAAATAATTACTACAGGGAACGCCCATAATCAAAACGGTACATCTCTTCCCATCTGCCGGAAAAGAGGGGTACCTGTCCCCCTGTTGTCTCCCTAAACCTGATGACACAAAAGTCTTCGTAGTCAGTCGAACTGTTGAGGCTGGACAAGCGCCGCCAACTAGTAATAGGTCCCTCCGAAAAAAAAAGAAACAAAAAAAACCTGGGAGCTGGATTAAACAACTGCGATCTGATCCAATTTAAAATGCTAGTTAATACTCATCAGATTGGCTGTTTCCTCTTTAACTGGATCGACCATTCGTCTGGATATCTTTGGCGTCGATTGCAATACACGTTAGACAAAGTCTAAGTCTACTTTAATAAACATTACCCACGCCCCCTCCCCCACGATTAACAAGAACATCAGTTATACTTTTCGGCGTTAGTATAATACCATCCGGTGCACATTTTCCATAGCAAGTTTCGGTGTATGTCCATGCAACATAGTTTTTCAAGAATCTACTGATCAATTTAGGCATAAATAATAAAAAAAGACTATATACAGGTATAATTAAATTAATTAACATCAACATTATCACTTGCTCTGGCAAATAATTATATTTGGACCTTCCTCTAGAATTTTCCTCTGGGACTGTATGTGGCAGAGGTCCAAATGCTTATTCACATTACAAATGATGCTCTGACACTACAACGAAACGCGCCTCGTCTTCTTATTCGGCAAAGCTGCCAACTCAATATTAATTACATGAGGATTTAACACAAAAAAGTTTATAAATATTTTTTATTTATTGCGGATTAAAATTTTTGGTAGGGGACTGTATAGAAACTCCGGGGACAAAGTTTACAGCTAACTAAATGTTATAAGATCCATAGGAGGCCTTGTTTTATGAAATTAATATAACTTAATTATTTTTAATAATGGATTTAACTGCCAAATGTACGCAGTTACAACAGCTTCAAAATCTAATTTCTAGATAGTGATGAAGGCGGGGGACGGTATTTTACGGGCTTCTACAGTTTCTAGAAAAAAAAAAAATTATGTTTCTAAATTTATTTAAAATTAGTTTTTTTTTAAAATAAATATAACACTTCTAGAAAAAATCAGTCGGGACATCCGATTACGTATTTACAGAGAATCTCGCATAAGCTAGGGTAACCTAGACGGGAGCCGAACACGCGACCTCTGGCTCTGGCGTACCTAACTGTGTGTGTGGCGCAGAATAACCGCCTCGTTACCACCTGAGCCAGCCGATCGTCATTTATTAGTTAACAATTCACTTACAACTGTAGTAATGCCTCCAATCAAATTTCCATAGCTGTTAACATCATATACGCGATCACAAGAATATATTCCAATTTCGATCTAATTCTAAAATCCTATCGCCTCTCGCATATTGCATGGATTCTCGAATATAAAGTAGTAACCTGAAACGGATTATTTGCATATATAACGTGTGCAGAATCGAAAGCTAACCACGAGACACCTTTCGAGTGCCATGAATATATTTTATTTCCTGTAAAAAAAAAACCACCCGTGCCGTGACTGGGAATTTGAAGAAAATATTTGCATCTGGTTCGCGCCCTTGACTCGATATTACAGGGGTAATACTGTAAAACTTTCGGTCGCCAAATTGTTTTTTTTCCTCACTTATTCTTAAACTTGGTATATTACAGAGGTTCCGTGTCATCCTGGTTGTAAAATTACAGTCATACTTTTCATAATTTAAGTTCCTACGGAAATAATAAGTCGCTTTATATTATTGAAGTTCTCTTAACATATTTCTAAACCCTCCTCACTGAAAATCGGTGGCGGTGAATCTACATTCTCCGTCGTATGCAGAGTGACATCCCATACTATGCATCTCACACCGCATTGCTGTGCAGATAACAATTAATTATATCTAAGTGCCTACTGTATTTGATTTTTCTTTTTGTTTTGTACACTATGTTTACTGTCTGTGGTGTTGTGAAGTAGAGAATAAATATATTTCTATTTAATTAAATAAACGAACGAATGTGTCGATTACTTCGACGACCGTCTGTATCGTAAGCGAGTACGCCTCGAATGTAACCCCAGAGGGTTCGAATAATTCATTGATAATTTATCTATGTATAATATATCTACCTAATCTTAAAAATATATCGTAAACTATAACATTCCGTAAAATAGAATAGTCTCTTAACAACAAAGAGGCGTCAGCGACCTGCTTGTTTGGTGTCTCGTCTGTTTCATAGTGACAGTGAAGTAGACGGGAGCACCGGACGGCGCCCGCGCACAATGATGGCGGTACCATCCATCAAATCTGCGACAGGCAGCAGTGGCGCCGGTCCGAAACCTATTCTGCGTTTACCAATCCGCCTGCTCAGCGTGGCAATTACGATCATCCTATATGGACGTCAGAACAGATTTCAGATGGGCCCGTAAGGTTCTGGAGTGGAGGCCGCGTTTCCGTGCTGTGGCCGAACCGAGATGGATCCGAGTAGCAGGAGATCGGTCGTCTTGACGTTTATTGAAAGAGGCCTGTGTCCAGCAGTGGACCGATAGGGGCTGATAATAATGACGATGATGATTATTATTATAATAATATATTATATATATTATTATACCCAATAATCATTTAAATTAAATTTATTTTCGGTTTTTAGAGGTTTAGTGAGTGTTCGGGTGTAGGGGGCTAATATAAAACCACTTTTTGGTTGTATATAATCCACCTACAAACGTTTCCCCTCTGCAAGACCATACAGGTAAAGAGACGAATGTTTTTCTGTGTGGCTGTGTGCACGGTTCATTCTACCATTGTGACGAGTTCTATCAACGATGGACGAATCAACATTGGATCTGAACCCGATAAAATATTGCAAATCTCAATTTATGAAATACACCGATCAGCGCACGATACAGGTGGGGGGAGGGCTCCACTAATCTTAGGGCGCCATGTGCTAATGAAAATTTATTTAATTATCCTTTCATTCCGGAATAGTGTAGTTTACTGTTAGTGTAAATATTTTCATGGTCAGATCTTCGAATAATACACGCTCCAAAAGTACAAAGTTTATAATCCTTATATCTTTATAATCTATATATAGTTTATAGAATAACTGCCTGAAATAATTGTTTCCTATTGACGTCACTATGGCGACTGCGCGAACACTGAGCTCGCATTTTTCCCAAGCGCGACCTTCATTACGTAACAATTGTTGCAACAATCAAGAAATCTTTACCTATGTCTTAAGTCATCACAAATCCTATAAAGGCTTTTTTTTATAATTTTACGAAGCCAACGTGTAGTCGAAGACTTGTGGTATCGACGTCCATAGATAATTAGACATAATCCAGTCGTGTTGCGTCGTGTTCCCTACAACCGGCAACCGACTGCAAATTGACTGCAGATGCACCTCTCCGCTCGTGCCGGCCTAATTCGGCTGTAATACAGCCAAAACACTAACCCTGACTTTAATGGTTCTAATTTCCGCTTATATCCGTACTCTTATTGTGTCTCAATTATTCCCTAATAAGGTGCACACTACTGAGCCCTCGCTCCGGTACAAGATTTTACCCTACATATTGTGTCTTTCTATCCTCGCAATCCAATAAACGTGGCAAAGGATTCTAATCCCGTCTCCCATTATGTCTGCGGTTTTAATGTATGAAAGCTTTTACAATCAGCAATAAAATGGAACATGTCTTGTCAATTCGTTACGCGTATAAATATAAAATTCCCTCACGTGAATGTATCAAAATAAAATAACGAAGTTGTGTGCACGTTACGGTACCGCCTCAGCAAGTGCCTTGGAAGGCAATAAAGCCTTGTAAAAACCGTCATAACGTATCATAATTCATCACGGTACTCGAAAAGGGCTCGTGTAAAGAAATGGGGATTTATTTTTAGGTATGGTATAGATATAGAGGTGTCCTTCCAGATGAATTTCCGCTACATCTCTACACAGACTAGCCAACTGTGAAGAGCGTAAGTGTACAAGTGTGTGCGGAGGCTCAATTGATAAAGTCTATTTCCTTATTTCGCTATTCAGGTGCGACGGTAATCCAACATGACCGGAGAGAAATTATTCACAGGACCTACGGCTTAACGTGCTGGCCGGCACGTGAGTGTGACGCCGCTAACTTCTCCCCCGGAGTACTGTTAGGAATTGAAACAATTTATTAATTCAATCGTTGGAGGATGGGTAGAGAAGGTGATAAATGCATATGCACATAACCATTCATTCAGTGATACCCGCAATCTCTCAAAATTAAGAAACAGAGAGTATGTAGCTAAGTCGCAATCATATGGACACTGAATTATGGAAAACTTCTTTGAAGTCTTCTCTTCTCACATTGTTTCCAAATAGGCCACAATGGCAGCCAAGCTGTAGCCCCTGTCACCTCCCTAAACAAGTAGACAGACACAGGCTAATCAGTTCGACGGATCATGCCTACAAGACAGACAAACAGTTTTTTAGCATAGTCTATCAAATCCGCTGTAAGTCTGGCCTGGCTTCTTCCTAATGTGGGTGGGCCAGGACTCGGATGTCGCCAGTTATTCTTAGGCGTGATTCGGTCGATGGCCATGTACGGAGCACCGGCATGGGTGGAAGAAACATCTTCCCAGAATTGAACCGTGCTTGAAAGGCCATTCGGGTGGATCGCGGCTACAGAACGATCGCAGGGGACGCGGCGAACGTCCTGGCAGGCTGTGTCCTAAGGAATTTAGAGGCTGACCGACATGTATTGGTAGTGCGTAGCGGTCGGGAGGAACAGAGTAGATGGTTGAAGAGACACGGAGCTGGAAGAGGATCGGCAGAGAGAACTCCATGCGACAGTGGGTAGAGAGGCTGGAAGCACCGCATGACAGCGTGAAGCTGCTAACAGTCATTCGTCCAGTTTTCAGGGCACTCAAGTAGAACACTTTGTACGTCACAGGAGGAGATATCTCGCTGCCAGTATTAAATCTTACCCGGCTAGGCAGCGAGGTGGCCTGGAACGCAGCCGATTGTTTTGCGAAAATTGCTATGCGAGGCAAGAGACAGACAGAGCGGCTAAGAGAGGCGGATATCCAGCCCCGCTCGAGAGGTCCAAAGCGAAGAAGCCGAACACGAGACGTCGATGTGCTGCGTGTTTCAGCACACCTCGGCGAAGTTTAGGGAATTACGCCTCCCGATATACCCTCACAATGGCACCCGCTGGTGGAGTCACGGTCGTATGCCACCGCTTTCCCGTGGTTCCTCTATTGGAGGACGAGCAGGAACACCACTGGGGTTTAGTGAGTAGGGGAAGCCACTCGACGTCTCTGCACACATGACCCCACCCCTCCCAGGTTCTCACCAATCTGAGGGCGTGCCTACCTTACCTCTACCTCTTTTATCCAAGTCATTGTCCTTTAGTATTTGGTCCGGGATGTAGACAGTAGATTTATTAGTCGTCGTAAAGGTCAATGGTGAACAAGACCACAAGACACATAAGGTTAATGATAGAGGAAGTAATTCAACTCGGCAGTGCGGCCAAGGTGACCACGGCTACTAACTGATATCCTGCGACTGCACTTGCATATTATGTATAGGAGATTTATGCAAATTAGTGACAGGAATCCAGTTTGCCGCTATGCCATTTTAATTCTTACAAAAATTACGATTTCTTCAGATTTCTAATTACTTTTTGTAAAAACTTAAAGAATATACAATACTTTGAGTACTGATAAGTTTTAAGTTTTATTGCACGACTTTATATAATTTATTTAACATTTCATGTACGTACACTAAGAGTAAAGTTTAGTAAAACGTTCAATTGTGAATATTCTGGTACAGAGGTACTTGTCAAGTCAATATAAATAATATAAAAAGAGCTCAATAATCAATTATTAATTGAGCCTTTTTTAATGGACAATGAAGATTGTTTTTCGTGATAATATTTGTTTATCAACAATTTATAAACTTTTGTGAACCGAACATTTCTTTCTATTATGATCTTAATTTGTAATATCCGTATAAATTTTCTTACTTTTCTTTTGTCTGGTAGAAATCGCTACCCTAGCGATAAGGCCGCCCTTGTGAAAACCAGGTCTAAAGTTTTACATAAATATAAATATTTTGTAAGTAGTTATGTATGCACAATAAAATATATTTCCTTCCTTCTACGAAAATTGGTGAAAAATAGATTTTCACCAATTTTCAAGTATTTTAGGAGTAGTGCATATTTTACACAAGTTTAAACTGTATTACTAATTCTATATTGTATATTATATATAACGTATATCTTTATACCCAAGAGAGGAAGAACACACAATCTACTGAGCGGATTCTTACACAGTTTTCAGTCACGGATTGAGAGTTTCTCGAGGAAAGTTTTAGTGTATAATTTATTCACAGGCGAAGCCGGAGTGGATCGATAGTTCTTAATAATTATGAAATGTAATCTAAGCACCGACGTGTAGAACGCTCAACCAATTGATACCAACCACTTGTTACACAACACACCCTGCTGTTGTACAGATGCGGCGCAGTTCTAGGATACACATAAGTGGTACATGTATTCTGTGTACGTACGTACGCATGCAGAGAAAATATCAAAACACCACAAAGTGCATAGCTAGCGGTGGCTCCATGCTGCTATGCATCTGAAATGGGCCAGCACGGCCGGGGAGGTAACTACCTCTCATTCTGATAGCTTTCCTGTTATGTTTCGTGAGTAGCTGGTGGCCTATTAGAGGATGGATTGAACGAGGACAAAGCATGTCTTAACGGGCGTCGGTAGTCAGCAAATACCTCCGATGCCCCATCAGGCCCCATATGTTATAAGAAATAGTAGGTGGTACTCCTACTATCATTACACTACTATACTACATTGTATCTGCATTGGATCAGCACGAGCAGGGTAGGTACTTCTCCCCACCACGGTTCAAGCCTTGTCGTGGCGGTGGGGCTTAGTAGCATGGGGTGAACCCAGGCGAAGCCAATTGAACCGAAGGGGGATCTTTGCACCCCTCTCATAAGAAGCACCGGGGCACCTCACCAAGGGCGGCACTGATATTATAGGCGGTATTTCTGGCAAACATGAAATAGGCTGTCACAGTAACGGCATCGCGTTTCGTGTGGTTCATGAGTCGGAGGCCCATTGGCAGTCACTTTATGACGGCATCTCTATCCTAGTAAACCAAAGCCTAACTCGCATATCGAACAAGCCACAATAAGCAGATCATAGCACTCTTTTTCCCTCGGGCTGTCTGAGATCGTACCAAAGGCTCGTAAGTGGTTGGGGCTGTCGATTTTAGCTAGACAGAAGCAGCAGCGGTGGGTCGGGCCCCTTTTAAAAAGTCAGATCATAACTCATATCTCTTGTTAACAAAGAACGTGTAAGGAAAATACGTGACAGAAAAACAAAAGTTGTAATAAATTATCTGAGGACAGAGGGCTCTTTACTCATAACCGTTTCCTGTTCACAACCATGAGGCCCGAATATGAGAATTGTTTAAAACGAAAACAAAATATTCCTTATTGTTACCGAAATATCTTTTTTGGCCAGGCAACAATAAGGAATTCGTTCTAGTTTAGCGGAAAATATGTTTAGCCGTAGATCGCGAGAGATTCACATCCCGGGTAGGATCGAAAGTGTTCTTTGTTAATGGTTATGTAGTTAAAGGACAACCCGCATTGTTCCACGTAGATAATTAAAAAAAATACATCATTCCTCGGTTTCTCACGCGTAATTTCCGATTATCTTATATAGAAACTGGCAACCCTTACTTCATTGCCCCTGAGAGTAAAATACGTAGTATTTCTATACTTGCTCTTTATGGTCCTAGTTCTTTGTTGACTACCGATGCCCACAAACATCCCTCAGTGGAGTTCAAGACCCGTAAACATCGATAGGACAGCCATCCGTCTCACAGACCGTACGAAAAGCGACGGCGTAATATTAAAATCGTGTAACTTACTCGAATAACCTGCAGCACAATATATCAGCGACAAGATGAGCAAGGAAGTTCTCCAATCCATGATAGATCTGCAAAGAAAATATACAAATCATATATACCTAATTATAAGTACTTGCACCTAATTATAATTAAAGATCTCCTAACAATCGAAATTAGATCCACATTTACTGTAGTGTGCATATCCAATATAATATAATATAGAATTATTGATTTACAAAAACACAAGATTTCAAACTCAACTATTATGTCCGTCAACACGAAGGGAGGTACCACTCGCTCACATGATACCTTAAAGTGATAGCTAAGCTTTTGTTTTGTGCGGTAGCTGGTGGTCCATTGGGGGATGGGGTGAAGGAGCACAACGGGGATGTTAATGATATTATCCTAGTTTCCTTGATCACTGTTTCACACGAAACTCCTCATATTTTTTACATGCCGCGTGTTTTATAACGTTTCATTTGTTTGCAGGCCCTAATCTCAGGTACTACTAGTGCTAATTGAAAAAAATATTTTCGTCCATTTATCGAGGAAGGCTATATGCCACGACGCTACGACTAATAGGACCGGAGTTACGCGGGTAAAGTCGCGTGTGGTGCTAGTTACTAATGTAATTAACAGTAACAAGGGTATGCTTGTTTCAGCGAAACATCGCTATACTGCCCAAGGCATTGTTAAGTTGAAAATCGTAAACAGAAACAGGCACCCTCATTATAATACGCGTATTTCATGTAAACATAAAGATATATTTTTTGTGGTTTATACCCGGCTGTGTCCGAAGGAGGGTAACGTTTTTTCGAGCGTATGTATGCGTTTCAATTTCTAAGTTCCTTGCTATATATACACTGAACGGTTTGGCTGAATTTACGCATATTATATGTACAGTGTACAAAAAAATATACGTAAAATCGGGTTGCAAGCGGAGCTTTTTGACGAACATTATATTTATTTCTAATCATTATTGCCGTCCACTCGCGTTATTAACACAAATAATATATACTACCGACGGCATAAAATATATTTTATGCCGTCGATTCAGTTTTTCAATTCGATTTTATTTCTAGAAGGCTGTAGCACGAAGCTGATAATTTAAACGTATACTTCGTAGCAATGTGCAGGGCAAGGGGATAATGATTGGAACGTGCGAGAATTCTAGCGAAGATACGACGATAATAACCTAACATCATTAAGCCCTAATGGGGTTAATAAACTAACATCAAATTGAAAGAACACAAAACCCAACTGATGATACATATAGCGTAGATTTTAGTAAAAGGCTTCGCCCTGCTGCATTGCAGCGGAAAAATGTTTTTTTCCGCACGACCGGGGAGGTATCCTTTTTTTCTCGCTCACATGGTACCACCGTAAAGTGATACCTATGGTGTCACGTTTCGTGCGGTTTGCGAGTATCTGGCGGCCCATTGGAACGGGGGGGGGGGTGAAAGGAGGGCATCGCAAGAGCGGCATAGCTACTGTGCTGGTGTCCATGGGCGTGGGATTATTCTATATACCGACTACTTAAAATATGTTTTATTGTACAAATGTGTTGGCATTATTGTGACGAAGATGTCGAGACTCCATACAGTAAAGCATAGAAAACAACATACATACGCTCCAAAAACATTACCCTCTTTATGATGCAGTCGCAGTCGCGTAGAAGAGCTCGACTGTCATATTAGTGTGGTTTACATCCGGGACCTCGTGACTGGTCTAACCAAAAAGTATTATAGGGATCTATCTTTCAACTTCTAAATTATCGCCCGCCGTCTTGCCTTTACAAGGGGAACTTTCTTGTTCAGGGCTCCGTGCCAGTGTTCACAACTTGAAGTGGTGAGGAAATGATCGTACCAGGACCGTACTTAGCAACAAATTCACAAGAATTATCGTACCAATTATTACGAACGTACGAATTATTTAATTCGTATTAAACGAAATAGTCATGTTTTAGCGTAAGAAACAAGTAAGTTAACGCGCAGTGAGTAATTTTCTTGGCCCTATTCCCTATCAGCCTAAGATAATTGCACGTCACAACAACCAAAAAGAAGACAAAATTCATTTTAGTACACAACTATCGTACAATATGTGTATAATGTCGTACATGTACGATAATTACGGTTACGTACAGTTGGGAACACTGTTCCGTACCCAAGGAGTAAACACGGGACATTTGTACCCACGTTCCGGGAAATAAAACTATTTCTTTCATCCAACTTATTTTACAAATTCTATAATTCTCCAGAAGGTATCTATAATTCCACAATTAAATTGTTTTGTTCGCAATTGTTAAGATTTTACTTTGACACATAAATTAAGAACGAAGAGAATTACGTTTAATTATTTTAAAATTTCTTTGTCGACAGAAAGTTGTGAGAATCCGTCTCTGTTAATTAAAGGGAGTGGCGGATTGAATATACTGCAAATTGTTAAGGGCCGACGGTACTGGGAAACATTTAACATTTTTTATACGACAAACATCTCTGAATTGATTTCATTATGAAAATTGTTTCTTCAAAGTATACACGAATGTTGCTCATTACAACAAAGGTAGCTCTAACACTTGAATAAACTTTCTCCACAATTATTTGTAAATAATTGTACATATAATATGCGTAAATTGTGGAAAAGTATATAAAGCTCATTTATTTATTAAAGTGTTAACATGCATTTCATCAAGACCATCAAGAAATGACAATACATTCAATCAACTATAAAACTTATAGTTTATGCGCAGTTTATTTTTATTTTCATAATAAATTATATAAATAGTACTATTGTTATAAAACTGATGAAAAATAATATTGGCTGCACGACAATAATATTTCAAATCCGATATCGATATCGGCACTTCAACTAATGCGCGTACTAGTCTCGCTACAAGTGTTCAATCATGTCACCATGTAGTTATTTTTGAAGTTTACACAAATATGAAAACCTACAAAATTCTGTGGTGACACAATTTTCAGACAATTACACTTTATAACATCACGAATTTTATCACGATTGGCATCCTTGTTGCGACTACTCATAGAACCTGAATATGAAAAAAAATATCTTGGAACCTATCTAAAACATATGTATAAGCCCTATTCTAATACACTAGCGATTCGCAGCAGCTTCGCTCATGAAAAATTCTGGCCGCATTGTTACCTTAAGAAATTATACACCAAACCATCGCCCATTGTTCCCTTAACAAATTATACACCAAAACCAAACCTCCCCCTGAAATCTTCGTCGGGAATCGGTCTATCCATGGGTGAAAGTCGCACGAAAATAATCATTGCCCTCATTATCATATGTTCCGTAGATTTTTAGAAAAACGATCACAGACAGATTCAGTAAGAAGTAGTGCCATGCTGCATAGGAGGCGCTAGTGCCATGCATAGTGCTTGACACTACATCCTCTCGCTCACTTGAGTCGTAAAGCGACGCTTACGGTGTCGCGTTTCATGCGGTTTGTGAGTAGCCGGTGGCACATTGGGGGAGGGGTGAAAAGAAGGGCAACGCATCGGCACAATTATGCTGATGTTCATGGGCGCCGGTAGTCGTTGAAAGGCTCCGATTCCTCGTTGGTCCCCTATACTATAAAAAAAGACAGACAGCTTTTGGGTATTTTGTTTTATAATGTGTATCGATATTTAAAAAGCAGCAAAAATGTCACAAACATTGTGATGTCGCTGCAAATTTAAGCTCACAGCGGCGTGAAGTAATTAATGACCAAATATGTGAATATACTAAGTAACCCTTCCTAAGTACACAATAAGTGAATATACTAAGTAACCTTCACTAGGTACACAATAGGTGAATATACTAAGTTACCTTCCCTAAGTACACAATAAGTAAATATACTAAGTAACCTTCCCTAAGTACACAATAAGTGAATATACTAAGTAACCTTCACTAAGTACACAATAAGTAAATATACTAAGTAACATTCACTAAGTACACAATAAGTGAATATTCAAAGTAACCTTCCCTAAGTACACAATAAATGAATATACTAAGTAACTTTCCCTAAGTACACAATGAGTATGCAAGGGGTCATCTGCTAACGGATTCTAAAGGTGTTATGAGGATCAAATAATCATTGATATTTTTTTTAATAGGGGGGGGGGGGGGCGAACGAGCAGTCGGAGCAGAGGAATAAATTAATGTGATCGTTAGAAGAAATCTTCCAAAGAAATAAGCAAAGATAAATTTGATGTATAAAGGTATGACAGTGTCAGGAATATGGTTTTTTAAATGAAATTATCTGTATAATTTATAAAAACCGGCCAAAAGCGAGTGAGAGCCTCTTATGAACGGCTTCCGTAGCTGCAAACAAAAAAAACACACATCTCTTGATTAAATTTCCATTAAATTCTATATATAGATATTTTTTTTACATTTTTTCCGTCGGCATTTCAAAAGTTAGAAGTTTACTATTTCAACCTCCAAGTGAAATGTCATTGGAATGACCAATGGAATGCCATACGGCGAAAAAAGAAATTGATACCTCAGTTACATGCATGGAATGTTACACTTGGTACTTTCACATTTCCGAATCATAACACATCATTTTGTAGCGGTTTATAAACGGCAGCCGGTGACGCATTGGAGGAGAGTTAATAAAATATAATATAGGTAATATTGCTGACGCATGATGTAAGCTGTACTCAGTTCCCTAGTCTACATAGCCAATAATCACTAACATGCGAAGCCGGCAGGAATACGCGGATTAAAGATTAATACAATATGCATGCAATAAAGCAGTAATGTCCCCATATAAAGGACAGGATCCACGCAGCTCCGGAGCAATATCACATGCGGTATGCGGCGCATCCGTGTTATAAGACGCCGACGTCCGTATTACCCTCGTCCCGTTACTATCTCGTATAAAAGCGGCGAAGAGCTCGGAGGAAATTTTTTATATAAAACCAGCAAAGAGCCCGCTGAAAATTATTTGTAAGAGGCGGTGAAAGATAACGATTATTATTGTTTATTTTCTATTTTAGGCTTTAGCCAATGGTAGTAAAGCCTCTACAAGTGGTCGCTGGATAGATAAGATTTTCAGGCTCGTGTATGAAAAAGCAGATGAGTAACAGTAACGCTGTGAAAATGCTTTTCCGAGCTAACGTCTCCTGCTCCTTTCACTACAGAATCGTATTTCATTTTTTTTTCGTTCATAAATCGCCAACCGCACAAAACGCGACATGATAGCTGACTTATTGAGGGCGTATCACGTGTGCGAGAGGTATTTCCGAACCAATTCGCCTGCAGTGCCGCAGTGTAGCATCCTCTAACAATATAATGCATAAATTTCCATTTTGCTTTCATTTCAGTCGTCACGTTTGCGTTAATATATTAATCACTATTAAGTAGGCATGATCAAGAACTCCACCATGGTTCAGGCATTGTCATGGCGGTGGGGCGCAGTAGCCTGGGATGAACGCACTTGAAGCCAATTGAACAGAGGGAGATGCTCTTTCTACCCCTCTTATAAGTAGAGGGAACAATATAGCAACACGAGGAGACGCTCTTTGTGCCTCTCTTGTAAGAAGAGGGGGACAGAAGAGCAACAGGAGGAGGCGCTTGTGTGCACGGTGCTTGCACGCTGGGGGCGAGGATTGGAACCTCACCCCATTGCACTGGCCCAAGTTGGCGGGGTTGTCCTCTGGTGCGGGGCAACCCTTCTGTGGAGGTGGCGTCTGTCCCTTAGGGGACTGAATGCCCGTCGAGGTGCCCTGATGATTTGTCGTTGCGGGGCACCTTAACAAAGACGGCACTGACGGCACTCGCATTGGTTTTTGTGGATATTCGGCACTTTAAAGTACCGCGGGCACCACACACTACTAGACCCCACCTCTGGCCAATGACTTCGCGTAGATGGGTTTCCCAACGTCAAAAAAAAGTTATGATCAAGAAGTAAGTAAATTTTTTCCGCTCATTTTTGTATTTTGCTAAACCGGCAAGCAATCTTTAAGTTATGGACAGAGTCCACTTTCAGTAATGAATTCTAGGGGCGCAAAATTTTCTCGAGGGAAAATTTGTTATTATAAAGGAACCTTATATATACCTACCGAAGCTATATCATACAAAATTAACAAAGATATGCGTTTACTTACTTCATTGCCACTGCCAAATGACTACATATCTAAATAATTATCATCCACTATTTTAATTTAGAACTCTAAATTAAAATAGTTATTAGGTATGCTTATTTAATAACATAAATTTCTTATTTAGATAGGTACTTTATAAATTATAAACACATATTTCGTTTACAAATTTCGGCAGACATGTTGCCTAATATCCCAAAATTTGTCGTACAAAGTACTGAACATCTTGAATTTTAATTCGTAGCCTGCGGTTGCTCGCTTACAAAGGTGCTCTTGCTGTTGCGTGATGGGAGCCAAGAGGATATTCCTGGTATCGATTTCCGCTTACTTCGGTCTCGCACAAGTCTAGATGCGATATTACTTCCCCCGAGACTCAAAGTCTTGCCATAAAGGAATCACACAAAAATAATAGTGTAAAAGAATTCTTGAGACTAATAGGTTTCTTCCAGGCCTGATTACAATTCACTGGGTCTCGCACTGTCTTCAAAATATTCGACTACACGCGCTGAATTCACACCGTTTACTTGTCTCGAATTCCCACTCAGCCCCATACGTAGAACCCTTATATTACGGTGATTTTAAAGATAACTCTGCAAAAAAGTGTCTAGTGTTAGGTAAATATTGAGAGCTGAATATCAAACGGAATCAGTTCCTGTTGAACGACGGCGCGAGATAAATCCACGACTAGCCGGGGACATAAATCGCCCTGAACGACGTCAGCCAGTAGTGTCGTTGACATAATAAATGTCGTCGTTCGAACATTACCGCAAGCTCCAAGTGGTAACAAAAAGCTGATGCTCAGCTGTGTATAATGTACTCGACCTCACGGTGTAGGCGGAGTTCTCAGGTTTAACGGGGCTGTGCGTTCGACTCGCAGTTGTAACGTATTCGTCATAACTATAAATGCACATATAAGTACATATTTACTGTTTTTGCATTATATTTTTGAATTATCATTTGTTGTACATAATTCAAACTATATGAAACATAGTACGTTTTAAGAATAATCAAGCCACACAACCCTTTGTGACTCCCTGGTCTTAGTCGTTCTTCGAAGCAGTAGCAATATGCCTACCTTAACTGAATATTATAAACATCTGAAATCGTTATAATTTCGAAATTCTATTCAATCTGCAACAGCTTTGCACAAAATCATCTATAGTTGTGATTAATAACACAATTAATTGTATGTTAGTAAAATTAAAGGTTTAGCATAGACTTTTTATTTAGATCATTCGCCGATTATCCCCGACTAGCATAGCTCCGGCCCCTTTAGTCGTAGCTTCATGGTACATAGTCTTCCTCGGTAAATGGACAATTCGACACAAAAGTAATTTCTCAGATCAGCCCGGTAGTTCCTGGGATTAGCGCGTTCCAAAGAATAAACCTTTTGTTTTATATTACTGGTAAATCGTAGTATAGATGACGAAGTCGTATTGTACGAATCGCCGTATAACATTACGGCTAGACAATTTTTAAAAACACGGCCATTTGATTTGAGGCGGGTTTGTTATTAGCCGGATTGTCATTGCGAGACATTCTTCAACGATTAGCCTCATTGAATCTCGATTCTGTTCGATACAAGTATGAAATTAGGCCAAATATTATGAGAAATTAAATTAATGCAAATAAATAAAATGCAACCAAACCACGAAGGTTTAGTCGGGACCTGACTTCCCGCCTTAAACTTCGTACCCATCTGGGCAGTTTTTTATTTCTTCTCATATCAAGCAACACCGCGAGTGTCAAAATTAAAAAAAACGTGTGACAAAGGCGGACAATGATTCACTTTGCTTCAATAAGGCTCGCTTTATTGCATATCTTGCGTAACTTCACTCAGCCATTCATTAATTCATTAATCATTAACCCGCCACAGAACGAAACGGCCATGTTTTTTAAAATAGCTAGTCGTAACGAAACACAGTGATTTAGATAATTCGACTGCGACATAGATATCGGCAAAAAACACGCAAGCAAAGGCCCGATTTAAAATGATTCCTTCAATCATGTCAACAAATGAACACTGCAACTTAATACTTAACAACTTTGCAAAGTTTGCAGCATACACAAACTAAATAACTCGTCGACACATGTATTTCAACGCTGCACACGTCCATCCCAAACTTTATGACACCGAGCTACATACCCGCAGCAATTTCGCCTGAAACTGTTCCGTATAACCTCGTTACCAACTACTGCTCTAGCAGTAAGTAAACGTTTTGCGGATTATGGCGCAAGTTGTTTCTCTTTATTGAAACCTGTTCTGCGTGGTGTTTACGTTAATCAGCACAATGTATGAAAAAGGGACTCGCTAAAGTATTTTAGCGAGTTCCTTTGGTATATTTTCAAACGAGTTAATAAATAAAGATATAAATGCGATCTTTACCACGACGTCACGAATGATACTCGAAGGCCGTATGGATCTGGAATAATATTTGCTAGGTGTACTTTACCTTGGGAAATGTGTGGCAAACGTTTTTGACTTCGGACATGTTCTGGCTCTATGATATTTCTTTTTAAAGACTAGAAAATTCTATTGTAGACAATCCATACCAACAGACCAGAACAGGTAGCGCCTGTCGCGTTTTATGCGGTTTGTGAGTAGCCACGAGTACGACGCATTTGCATAACTAAGCTGTTCTGTATGGCCGTCGGTAGATGTCAAAAGGTTCAGACTGATCGTTTGTCCCCTATAATAAGATAGTTAATATATATTACCCCATCGACAGTCGGCTAGGCTTTGCAAGCAAGTACTAGTCTAACAAATCCTACTAAAATTATAAATACGAAAGTTTTTATGTGTGATAACATCTTAAACGAAACAACTGCTGAGCGGATTTGATTATAGTGCAGATATTTCTTTCTTCTTTTTGTGGTGACACTGGAAAACGTCTACGCGCCATCACCGGTCCTGGGTTCAGTGTTGTGTGGGGCTCGCGGCACATTATAGTACCAAACACGCACTGCGAGATGCATCAGTACCGCCATAGGTGAGGTGCCCCGGGACTGCAAACCATCAGGGTACCTTGACGGCTAACCAATGCCCTGAGGGATCGCCACCACCTCCACAGAGCGCCTCCTGCTCTTGCTCCTTAGTCCCCGCTTATTATAAGAGCGGTACAAATGTCAGCCCCCTCGATTTAAATGGCTTCGCTCAAGGTGCCTGGTTTCACCGTAGGACACTGAGTCCCACCGCCACCACAAGGCATGAACCATTGAAGGGATGGTAGCAATATAGATTGCAACATAGAATATTAAAATTGATCTGAACGATATTTTTACACGAGCGAAACCCCGCGGGGCACAACTAGTATGTCACAATTTGGTATTTACCTATTTGTTTTGCATTCAACTTGAAAAAAGTCTCTCAGATGTAATCGTAACCAGGTGTTTGTTACCTTGTTATAGGTTGAATGAAATGTCCAATGAAATACTGTCAGCCTGTTGACCAGGATTTTGTAACTGATCTGTACAAACGAATATGTGGATATATACATTATATATATATACGGAGATAACGTACATTATCAGTATTCAGATACAAAAGAATTTTGGAAAAGAAACATCACCGTTTAAGAGATATGATGGTTCGAAGTTATAAAAAAAAACAATCTATTTTCTAATAAAAACAGGTAAAATGTGTAAAATTAAAGACATGAACCATACGTATTTTGGCATTTTATATAAAATAATTAATAAAAAACATTTAAACCATATCATAAGGAGAAGTAAATAAAGTTGCAGTACCGTTAAGATGGCTTAAATGACTTGTTATACTATTATACTTATAGTAACATGCGACAATCTTATTTGTACAACCTGCATTTACGAGTATAACTGATGGTTTTAGCGATAAGCTTTGCAAAAGGAAGGATCTGTCTACATAAGATTGAAACCATGCACAACTTTTTGCTTACGACTTTCGAAACGTTCTGAAGAAACCAATTTCCAATAATGAGCCCAGAAAGCACCCAGAGATGGTTATTTTTAATGCTTGCGTCAACACAAAAAAGTAAAGGTCCATAAGCATAAAATTAATTCATGTAGAACAGTGTCGGGGGTTACGACCTTAAGTCGAAAGGCGGGTCACGGTCCATATGGTCACGCGAGGAAGCTATTACACCCGCCGGTTCCTTTAAATAAAATGTTATATTTATTGCCCGAGGGTCTTAATGAAAATCCGATCCATAAAATATTTATGCGATGCTCCGAGGTTTGATTTATGATTTAATAAAAGCGGCGCGACACAAGGCCGCTTTTTTAGAAGCAGAGCAGCAGATTTAATATACCAGGAGCGCTTCCGGGTTAGCTGATAGGTCCTTAAAACCGTTATTTTTTTAGAGAAAATGCCTGGACTTTAAATTTAGGATTGAATCCAAAGTTAATGCTGATACAATATTATTTTACATACCCGATTACATTTTTATACCATGGGGAGAGAGACCGAGAGGTTCCTCTCCCCCGACTCTGACGTCGGGGGCAGCTCGCTGGCGTGAACGTTCGACTCATAGAGAGAATCATGATCGGGGACACCATCACCCGCTTCACCTTCTGACTGATGAAAAGACATGTGTGCGTTCGACTTAGATTAACTAATCGGTACCACGGTTTATTTAAGCTAGGCAAATCGCGGATCGATTTTTATTTGCGTTATTGTTAGTTTCAGTGCAGTAACAAAATTTTGATTCCATCGCAGGTCTGAAGATTTGAGTATCAGCTAAAATAATAGGAAAGTTTGCAGAAGAACGATTCTTCCTAATAGTACTAATTAGCAACAAATTCTCGCGTAATACGCGTCGACGTTGTAACTATTTGAAAATGGTGTCCTTTTGACTTTATGAAAGCTAGCAGAATGAATTATTTTATGGAATTCAATGAGCAGTAATCAATTTAACAACCAAGTAAAAAAATTACCTAAGATAATTACCTTATTTATTTTCACATATTTAGACTTGCAGTGCCGACTTCGTACGTCGTTCGTTCGTAGATATTTCTCGAAATATGTCAAATATTCATCGATTCATAAAAATATTAAAATTAAGAATTTTAATCTCAGCCTCGTTAACACTAAATGTTACAATGACAACAAATTAAAATTATGGCAGAACGATGTTTGTCGCGACAGCAAGATGTCAATAACTTCTGCAGCTAAACACGTATTTACTTTGATATTTTTCTCACATTATGGT
Source organism: Eumaeus atala (assembly GCA_017140195.1). NCBI lineage: Eukaryota > Metazoa > Arthropoda > Insecta > Lepidoptera > Lycaenidae > Eumaeus > Eumaeus atala. The sequence goes on along the minus strand of JAFELO010000615.1, from coordinate 123,345 downwards.
TACACTATCGAAGTTTTCATGCTGATCAAAATGTTATATAACCTATACTAATCATATAATAATTTTTCAAACCTGTTCTGTACTTTCATAACCTACTTAATGCAAACAAACAAATACACAATCAAAGTTCCTTCTTCATAATGTTAGTATAAACTGTAGCTAAAACATGAATGAAATATACCTTTGTTCACTATATTACACATAAGCGTTAGCAAAAGTACAGAGCATACGTTAAGTAGACTAGAATGGAATTACATCCTCAAACACGATCAGAAACACGCAATGATAGGGGTCGATAAATTGTGTAGAAAGGCCTTCATTCGGTTTAAGCTACTGGAGTTTATTCACGGTGTATAGTGGTGCACAAGGCAGGTACTTTTGAATAAAACTTACCTATTGAAATTGCAGACAATCGTTCCGGGAACAAACATATTAAACCGCACAGAAGACATTTAACTTTAAAAGTCAAGTTACTCCAGGGGTCCGGTTTCTGTTCCCGTGGGTCTATTGTGTTATTCAAGTTAACTAAGATAGTTGTAAAATCTTAAGTAATTATGCCCAGGAGCTTTACTGTACTTAATAAGATGAATTAGGTAATAACTTCACTCCCAGATTACTAATTAGGACTATGACTTCGTTCTCTAGTTCATCAGTTGTGACCCAATTATTTTCTTGCTCTGCTAATGTAGTTGTGTTAATTACTGCAGTTCATTGCGTTACTTTAAGGGTTTTAACATTATAAGTTTTGGGCGGGTTACACAAGGTATGAGATCCGTTAATACATATAATAAGTAAAGTTTAAAATAATTGTAAATTACTATTCTAAATTACTATAGGTACAATTTTATATTAATATGTGTAGATGTCGCGTTTTGGCTTACCTGTCGGTAGCATATATTTAAATGTCCTTCTTTGTTACTTATTGAATGAAGTACTACAATTGAACGCAACCAATTAAGAAACGTTTGGTGAACTGGTCAATGCACACCAGGATTGTGTATATTTGTTTGTTGACCAGTTACTTCTTGAGTATGATATTTGGGTGTGAAATGACGTGGAAATCTATCTCAAAGAAAGGACTTCATTAGTCTCGCCGGATCCAAACGGCTTATCACGATACAGTATAAGAGTAGAAAAAAAAAATTATGTTAAAAATAAAAATAACATTCCCTACTCAGTGCATAATATTAATAACGTTCTTGGTGAAGCTTTCGCAGCTTGACCAACAATTCAGAGCATTACTAGAGCACACTAAATTCAAACGTAATTGAAAGGACAAAAACTGGAGCGAAACCGCCGAAAGATATCACATACCATAGAGCAGAAATTGGATAGATAGGGCGAGATATATTGCTCGACATAAAAAGTCGCACTTGCTAAATTTCTACCCATTTCCGGCAGCCCACTTGTGATTCGTATTTTGGAATCCTTTTTATCTTTTTTTGCGTTGTGCGGCAACGGAGCTGAAGTGACAGCGGCACCAAGCCACTTCACTGTTCATATATCACTTGAAACTGTAGCGCTAACGGCTCGTCTGTCAGCTGTGTTTTTCGCACTATGCCTCTTAACTTATCATTTTTCTGTATTTTTAACTCCCCACTTAACATTTAATATTTTGACGCAAAATGATGGATATTGACTTACACGCCAGGTTTGTGGCACAATGGTTATTCAATTAAAATACTTGTTATATGTCCAACGCTTGATGTTTAAGCTTAGAAATGCCACTGATACAATGATTTAACATCTTATTTGTTTATTATATTTTATTTTTAGACGTGTAAATAACATCAATAGATTTCTTCAAGTGGCATTAATGTACCTAATTTTCACGGGTTTGCCAATGGCGAGGGTGCTTAGCCACATATGGAATAAAACTTTACTTACTTATTACTATCCTCCGGTGTTATAGTCATAGCGTCATGTCGTGTATTATTCATTAATTATACCACGGTTCTTATAATGTCTTTAAGAGGAATGGACAGTAAATTCGTATACCTGAATCCTTCACAGCCTGCTTTCGTAAGGTAATAGTAATAAAGCCAATAGGTGGCCATGGCGTGCCATCTCAATTTACGAAACTATTATCCATAATAACTCGGCTATGATATTGATAAATGTATACGTTGGCGTTAATAATATATGTTTACGTTAATATAATACGTTGGCGTTAATATGATACGTTGGCGTTAATATAATACGTTGGCGTTAATATGATACGTTGGCGTTAATATGATACGTTGGCGTTAATATTATATGTTTACGTTAATATAATACGTTGGCGTTAATATGATACGTTGGCGTTAATATAATACATTGGTGTTAATATGATACGTTGGCGTTAATATGATACGTTGGCGTTAATATAATACGCTGGCGTCTATGCAAAAGGCGGTTACACTACTTTTCTATACCAATATTATAAAGAGGTAACATTTGATTGTTTGTTTATTGGCATCGAATGTGCTCCGAAAGTACTGGACCGATAGAACGGATGGCGGCCAAATAATCGTTTTATGTGATGGAGTGTGGGACGACGGATTGACGACTTGGTTGGGTTGGCACCTGCATCCAACGGGTCCCCGCCGCTGAATGCAGGTGGCTCGTGACCGTGACCTGTGGCGCTCTGTGGGGGAGGCGTATGTCCAGCTGTGGACGTCGTCAGGCTGATAATGATGATTGTTTTACAAATTTAATGGGCGGAGGAAGGCGGTGTCAAGAGTCTTCGCAACCAGCGTGTTTGCATGAAGAGAATTAAAACGGAGGAAACGAGACAAACACATAAACTTATGAAGCGGTACCCTCTGCCAAAAAGGATAAGCACGAAGATGTGTTGTTGTCACTGCAATAGTGTCCTATAGCCTAACGGAGAAGTTTCTAGCGCTGATATTTCATATTAATTAAGATATGAGAATAATCACAATTCAATAGTAAATATAATAATGCTTTCTATGACGTTGAAAACGTATAACGCACTTCACATGGATGATAATATTAATGATTTCGAATGTTCAGAGGTCGTGACCTTCGATAATGACAAAATAAGATAAAATGATTTTACGAGGTACATACGGCCATGTCGCAATATTGATCTGAAAGATCATGATATTTAGAAACGCGCTTAAAGTGTGCTTTAGTCTCATTTCCCTCTTACTGCGCTTCTTTTTTCTGGAACCTGCAGGTCAAATTTAGATTAGCTCTAAGACACATTTAAAGCACATGTTTTCTTTTTTATAGTATGTATAAGGCAACAAATGAGCAGCCAATCTTATGAAGACTGCCGACGCTCTTACGTCGCACTACTGATCAGAAGAAAGGCGTTCCCAAATGAGTTGTTTTTAATAGCATAAGGGGCCAAACGAGCACTAACCCAACTCCACCCATGTTCCTATCCACCGTTGGATATACGGAGTGAATCAATTCTTGACCCCCACACATTATGTAAGTGATCTCTCGTTATTTCACTCTCCCCTTTCAGGTACCTGACATCTCGATGCATCTACGTCGTTTCTTTTCCTTCCTCTTCGCTTGACATGTATGCCCAAAAGTCCTCAATTGCTTAAAACTCTGTTCCGTTGCGACCAAATCCTGGCCAAAGGAGCAATCGGAGACTCTTGGTGTCTACCGACGCCCATGGACATTCGCATGATTGTTACACATATAGTTGCAGTGGGCCACCGGCTACTACCGAAAAGCGATACCACTATATGGTGTCACTTTACGGCGGTATCGAGTGAGCGGTCGTGCCGGTCCAATTCCCTTGCACAGGAGGATGTAGTGTAATGCACTATGCATGGCACTACCTCCTCCTATGCAGCATTACACTATATCTTACAGATATAGTCTCATTTCTCTCTTAGTGTGCTTCTTCCTTCTGGAACCTACAGGACAACTTCGGATTAGTATTAAGATGATTTTTTTCTTTTTCTTATAGTATAAGCAACAAATGAGCAGCCAGACTTTTGAACACTACCAGTGCCCTTACGACGCAGATTTAATCTAAACGAACATAATATTCGGAAATGCGTTTCCTAAATGAGATATTATCTCATTTCCATCTTAGTGCACTTCTTTCTTCTAGAACCTACAGGACAGCTTTAGATCTCTGTGCATTTTAATATGGTGTAAAACCGAACTTGGCACCTATAGAGCACTTTTTTATAGTTTAAGGGGACAAATAAGCAGTCAAAGCATTTTAACGACTACCGATGCCTATAGACATACACCTAATTTATATGGAGATGAGTACCCCTCCATCCTTCTTGGAGAGTACTCCAATTGGCCGCCTGTTCACAATCCGCACGAAACGCGACAGTACAGCTATAGCTTCATTGTGGTATCATGTGAGCGAAAGGTGATTCACCGTTCGTGACCGCACAATTCTTCTGCAATGCAGCATGACACTCCCCCACTAAAAACTTGTCTCCTTCATTTTGATAATATTAATAATATTAGACTCTTCTAACTTTTCTGGCGATTCATTTAAGTTCACAAAACTCGATTGACCTGAATCAAGATTCTTGTAAAATTTTCGTACACTTTCTGTAGAATAGCTAGTCATTTGGAAGTTGACATCCGTATGGCTCAGTTGGTAACGTGGCGGTTAGTCCGCGTGTTACTATAACTGTTAGGTTCGAATCCCTGTTTGTCCAAATAAATATCGCATATATATATATATATATATATATATATATATATAGTGATCGCCTATGGATCGAAATTCGATAATAATAATAAAAGAGCTTTATGTAGGACATTAATTTACAAAAATACAAGATACACGATTTCATACTGAACTGCTATTCTAAAGCATCCGTACATATTTTTTGCAAAGTCAACCTTACGCGCATGATTCTAATTTATTTTTATAAACAGCATAATTTGACAGTCGCACATATTTTATATGGGCCGTTTTGAGATGCCGATTGTAAATCGATGATGTAGTTAAATGATAAAAAACGAACTAACATTGTTCCTTACGTGTTACACGAATTTAAGCCTTGTGTGCGTGCTGTGGTGTGCGTGTCGTATTGTTTAATTAAAAAAATATAAAATGGAATGCATGTTATATAAAAATATTACGTTTCAGCACGTGTTCTCCATATAACATACAACTATACAAACTTTCAGCATCATCAATTCGCGCAATTCTCTAGATTTTTCTTTTCGTAGGACAGTAGGTGACGCTATAGCCGTCGCCCCTGTTTAGCGGACTATCGGAGTCTTCTAATTTAGGGAGACGAAAGGGGGGGACGGGACGACAGACAGATGTACCGGGTTGATTGTGGGCATACCATGTAGTAATTCCTTTGAAAAATGGATGGGAATTCACACATGTAAGGCTTTAGCTAGAAGCTCCAGAAATGCATATATCTTTATTCATATGTCGCCCTCAGACTGTTACTAATTACTACGGTATGGCCGTTTGTGGCCATCTTTTAAACGTCATTTGCTTCATCTGCATCAGTATTTTAATCTATATATAATTCTATGGATGCATTTGGCTAACTGGAGATTTAGACACTCTGAAAGTTTTGCGAAAATTAAAAAAAAAAGCAATTATTATAGATAAATAATTTCTATTAAGTCTTTTCAAAGTAACAGCCCCAATACACAGTTTCATGTGTCTAAAGTTTTCGAAACACTTTTCCCATTCCTTCATTAATTCCATTCCATCCAGGCAGCCTGATTACATGGCGAAATCAAGTGATTTTTTTATGTTAGGGAATAAAAGGAACTCAAACGGTACCAGGTCAGGACTGTAAGGAGGTTGTCAAAAGCGTTTTAACGCTTCCCGGTGAAAATTGTATTATGTGCTGAATCTCTTGATACGTAATTCGCCTGTTGTCTTGAATTAAATTTTTCACTGTTAGCACGTTTGAAACGAAGCGAAATGAAAATGTTTTTATTCAAAGTAGATTTATAGAAAATACTTTTTGAACGTCATTTACCGTACTGAGAAGAACCGGCGAAACAGGCTCAACGGGCCTCAATGATAAGAAATATATTTCAATAATAAAATTAACAATTACAGTAACCAATAAAATTTCACCAAAGTAGCCTGAGAAGAGCGTCTTTAATCCCAAGGTGTGGTATCTGCCTTATATAATACTGCAGTGTTATTTAAAGGAGAATTGTCGAATCCGCTAGTACTAATGTTTCACCCTTTGAAAGTAAATAGTTTGGACTTGTCTAACATTAGGCAATGTAAATTTAACGCATTTAGTCCTTCTGCTATTCAGAAGTAAATTAGTAACACTAAACCTGACGCCTATGTTTAATTATAAAAGACGTATCATCAGCCAGTATGACTCCCTTGATTATCTTTAATGAGATATGGCCTCAAAATGGAGTATTATGGGACACCCATTTTTAATATGGTCCCATTAGATCTCTTACTATTTATCTCAACCCTGTGAGTTCTATTCTTTAAATAAGAAGTCAAAAGGTAGAGAGCCTATACAATAATGGTGTAATTTCCTGATTCATGTTTCATGCTGTACACAGTCAAGGGCCTTGGAGAGGTCGCAAAACACACCATGCGCCAGAAATAGAACTAATAAAACTAACACAAGCTTCTGTAGTAGATCGTGATTTAGTAAACACGAATTGTTTGTCGTGGAATAAATTATTAGAATTAAAATAACATTGTAATTGATTTAAAATTAAGTTTTCAAATACTTTACTAAGAGTAGAGGTAGTATAGACATTGGTCGAAAATTCAAAGAATCACTTGTACTACCCGATTTAATAAAAGGCAATACTTTAAAATGCTTCATTAGGTCGGGAAATAACCCACGCTTTATACATTTATTATGTATTACAAGTAAATAAGGTGCAATGATGTCAACTATCGATTTAACAACTTTTAAAGCTGTGCCCCATAAATCAGAGTATTCTTGATACTTAACGATTTTAAAATTAAAATAGTGTGTTGAGGCCCTATTTCATGAAACTGAAAGTTGACATCACAATTCTTGACATAGTCTTTAAGTAATGACTCAGCCGCTGCTGGAGAGTATATTAAATGTTTTGCACTTGAGTTTACTTACATAACAGCCGTTAAAAGGTGGCCACTTCTTTCTTCATCCCGCAAAGTTAGTCGACCACGCTTGAATTCGTTATACTAACGATAAACATTTGCCTTGGAAGGACTTAAATTGTCTATATACGATAGACTTGTCGTGTCGATCGTGATTCGTCCGGTTGAAATCATAAAAAATCATAGTTCGAAACTGTTCTTGGGGCGACGTAAGTATTCTTCAGTAAGACACGACAATCGGGACGTACCTTTTTTACTTATAAATAATTCTATTTTCAGAATAAATTATATCGAGCCAGTATCTTATAGACAAAACATTTTTCTCGCAATAATGTACGCGTGGCCTGGTATGTCAAAATTGTCTCTCGATAGCAAAGGGCATCAATAGGTAGAATATCGAAACTGCCTTTATATACCATATTGAATATTTGAATCCTGTATCGAGATTTCAATCCACCTTGTGTTTTATGCGCACCTGCACCTGTACACATGTAAACACACGGCTGCACAAATTCAGACGTGGCTGGGAAACGCGAAATAAGTGTCGCGCGCCAGGATTTATTCCGACCGTCTCAGATCACACCTCATGTGGATGGTGTTAGATAAAATATTCAGAGCATTTCATGATCGCTTTTAGTTTTGTTTACATGTGCACGTATATTTTTATAATTATACCATTTACAAATTGGATGTGTTATTTTAAGAGTATCAATCCTGACCATATTGCTAACAGATCCGGGGTCATCTTATCCTCCCAAGGCGGCTGAAGGCTTCCGCGAGGTTTTAGTGGGGTCACTTAATCGGCGTCCCACCCTGTAAATGCTGTCCTCACGTATACAAAAAAGAGTATCAATCAAGTAAGCCTAAAATCAGATCAAACATGACGATTTCATTTTGATGGATATGAAAAATAAGCAAATACTTTAAAGGTGTGAGAGTTGTGAATCGTAATCGATACTCTTTGTTTACTGCGTAATGAATCTCGCGAGAGCATCTGTGTACAACAATCTATTTACAGTCGAGAAATAAACCGGCATTAATTAAGCATTCAACAACACAAATATGTTTGTCTCTCATTATACAATCAGCCATCCGCATATGCCGTAGATTCGTTGCCAGATTATATCAAGAACGTAGTGTTCACCCCTGCTTAATATATATACATAGTGAATAGTTAAATATTATATATTTCTTAGAAAACTGTAAATAAAGCTGTAATTGTAAGTATTGCTTATGTACATAGCATACTTCGGCGAATTTAGTGTCTTTATCTTCAACAACTGTGTACACCGCATGAAACATACAAAAACTCGCGCGCCGAAGGATCAAAGATCACTAGCGCGGCAACTGTACGGGCGAGTAGCGGCCGCCCAGTCTGGGTAATCGTATAATACAAACTTCAAATAAAAACGAGATAAAATTTTAGGTACTTATTTTATATACATATTTGGAATCGGAATCGAATACTGAATACGCTTTGTGATTTTGTAGTGTCTTACAAAGCACCTCGTTTATATTTTTATAAATGCTAAGACACCGCATATTTGGGAGTCAAATTGTTTGAGCACTAGAAAAAGGATATGTGTTTGGTTGTGATAACTACAAACATAAATTACAGGCTTTCATTATGAAATCGTCAATGAAGAAAATAATAAAACTGTGTGTGTCAGACTCGGAGACGCGACAAGTATCCTCAAACGAACCATAATTCCTTCCGTATAGCTTTACGTTGCTGTTCCGTTTCATTGGTTCATACCACACACCTCATTAGGAACACAAACCGGCCGCGCTAATATTTAGAAGGACAAAAATCACACGACGTATGATAATTGCATTGATAAGGAAATGGTTTACGACAATTGGGAACTAAAACTATTCGTCCGAGACGTTACGCCGGACGCACAGCTTCTGTAAATGAGGTCATGATCTTTAATATAGAAGTTGCGCATCAAAAAATTCCCTCTTATCTAGAATTACTATGTTTACAAGACTTGGAGTTTACGAGGATGCCATTAATTACAATAAAACTACTTACTTCGTAATGGTTAGAGACTTTCGCGTCTGTTGCCATTTTGTAGTTACTTTACTGCTATGTCGGCTCGTGACTATGGCTTTCTCTTTTTGTTTTAGCTAGGAAATGCACTCACGCACTGCCATCGGTCCTGGGCGGTATCCGATGGGGTGTATTGAACTCGCCGAAAACATGACAACAACTAAAACCACATGGGTGCCATCGGCTGCCAAAACTGAAGTGCACCGGATCTGTCAGCAACAGAGCACCTCGGCGACTGGCCAGTCCCTCAGAAGCGACAGCCGAATTGGGCCGGCGCGACCGAGAAGGTACCTCTGGCTTACAGGACATCGCCGTAAAGTGAAAGTTATGCGGTCGCGTTTCGTGCGGTTTGTAAGTATTCGGTGGCTTATTGGAAGTGAGAAAATAGGGCAACGCATCTGCATCTATTAATATTTTTCGCACTCAAATCCAAAAACACCTCGATAACTGCAACCAACACTTTCACAGGTGTAATGCATATATATACGTCACAGAATTATTCCTGTAACACTAACGACGTTTCTGTTACACACTTTTCTATGTGTGTGTATCAGTATGTCCCCGTTGGATTGGTTGCTAAGCCGTTTCAGTTTGTTTGAGTGCGTATGTTTATACCAATATAAACTTTACTAGATGTTAACACTTATAAACAGGAATTATTGAAAACGGGTTCAAAGTTTTACACTATATTTCTGTTTCAATATAAAAAAATACTAAAACTTAATACGGACTCTTCTTTTCTCTTGCAACGTCGTGGTGTAGTTGTCATATCTACACTAAATCCAACCTTTTCATTTTTTTCAGTCCACAGACATTATTATTATTAAAATATTCCATGTTAAATAAGGTACAAAACATGATCACTTAAGAGTATCATAACTAACTAGCACAGAAACATCTGTGTGTGCACGTGTTGACTTTGTGTTATACAAATCACAAAAGCCAGAAGTATACCCAAAGATATATCTTAATAGATACAGTGAGAATTACACTTCTTTCAATGATATTTACAAAGCGTTGGATGGTTGCCAGAGACAATCGAGATATGGATAATTTACACATCGGCTCGCTCATAATAATGATACTAAATTATAAAGGCCCTTTTTGGTAAAGATAACAATTCTGTTTACTTTTAAATTAAGTAATCACGTCAAATTGGCTAAACAACCAACAAAAAAACATTGTATTACGAACTATAAAGGCACTCCGATACACGGTGATGTAAACAGCCTTGGGCGCGGTCATCTATCGTGAAATAAGAAGCAAACACATTGTAGTGTGCACAGGAAAATAATAACATAACATTGTGTATTGCAATTACTGTCCATCCGCAAGTTCAGGCAACCCGGAAAGTGTTATGTACGATCATTGTAAGATTTTCTGGGTTGCCTGATTCTGGGTTGTTTGCGTTAATTACTAAGACACCCGTAAAGAGGACGTCACACTCATAAAAATCTTTACATGAAGGTGGATTGAAAAATATTCGGCCTAACTACGGAAATAAACATACTAAATTAGTTAGTTGTATGTGTTTTTTTTTACACAATCACCATCAAGTTTGATTTTGCCATCCCCCGTCTAAAGCATTTAGACAGTTGAAAAAAAAAAAATCCTTGCTTACAGTCAAAATATGCTTCTACTGCTGTTGTGACCACGTCGTTTGACGAAAATCTTTGACCACCCAAGTGCTTTTTAGGTTAGGGAACAGAAAGAATTCTGACGGTGCCAGATCAGGTGAATAAGGGCGATGCGGTAATAGTTCAAAGCGACAATTGTTGATTTTAGCCATTGATTGCACGGACATGTGAGCACGGGCGTTATCTTGATGGAACAGGACTTTTCTTATTCGAATCCCTGAATACTGAAGCCTTATTTGTCGACCAAATTGCTTTAGCCTTTTTAGGGGGTGGTGAACCAGGACATCTCCACTGTTTCGATTATTGTTTTGTGTCTGGCGTACAGTAATGATGTTCGCCATGTTTCGTTCATATTTTTTTTTGTTGACGCGGCGAAACGCATTTTTGCGCCTTCACCGGCCCTGGGTGGGGTCCAGTGGCGTGTGGGTCTCGCGGGACATGATAGTGCCGAATACCCACAAAAGCCACCGCGAGATCCATCAGTACCGCCCTTGGTGAGGTGCCCCGGAACGACAAATCATCAGGGCACCTCGACGGCTAGTCAGCCCCCTAAGGGACCAACTCCACCTCCTGAGATGGGGCTGCCACGCACTACAGGACAGCCCCACCGACTTTGTGACTGCAATGGGGTGAGGTTCCCATCCTCGCCCCTTGCGCAACAGCGCCACCTCCTGTTGTTCTTTGGTCCCCTCTTCTTATAAGAGGGGTACCGAGAGCGATTCCTCCTCCTTATCTTGAAGCCCCCTCTTCTTATAAGAGGGGTGCAAAGATCCCCTTCGGTTCAATTAGCTTCGTCTGGGTACACCCCAGGCTACTAAGCTTGAACCATGGTGGGGATGTTTCGTCCATTGTAACAAACGGATCCGATCAAAGAGTCATCTACATCGGCATTTAATAACTCCTAACAGTCAGGTGAAGTAGCCAATCGCGTCCTTTATTGAAAGCAGTCGCGGAATCCACCTCGCACACACCCTGTGGAAAACCAATTCGCTGACTGCAACGTTTTGAGTTCGTTCATAAGAGATGCTTATAACATCTATCTCTCTCATTTTTATTGTACGGTCTCCCATAATTAAATCGAGTACATTTTAATATTTTCGTCAGTAGTGGACGTCGAAGGTCTTCCAGAACGGGGTTCATCACACTCTGTGTACCACGATTGAATTCAGATATCCATTTTTGACAGATGAATAGGACAGAGCAGAATCTCCTAAAGTACTGGCCATATCATCATGGATAGCTTTCGTTGATATCACCTTCTTATGGAGGTACTTAATGACGGCATGCGTCTCGATTTGCTACAGAAACTGTGTCCTATGGCTTTGTAAAAAGAAAAACACAACTAATTAACACGCACGTTTCGAACTTAACACAATTAACTAGTCTAACTACTAGTAACTGAACTAAGTAATGTGAGTAGATTCGGTTTTTAGAATTGAATGAATCTGCGTCGGGACGATTACTTTTCAATCCACCCTTGTATATACTCGTAAAAGGGATAGATTACTCAATCACTCCTTTTACTCATCACGAAATCTCAGAAACTACATATAAAATCTGTATATCTAAAAGCGAAAGCTTAATCAATCACTCACTTTACTCACCGCGAAATCTCAGAAACTACATATAAAATCAGTATATATAACAGTTAAAGGTTACTCAATCACATATATATATGAACTAGTACTTCGATAAATACGACCATGATGATGACCCATTGAGGGGGGAGGGTTTGGAAAAGAGGGCAACGCATCGGCATAATTATGCTGCGCCACTAGTCGTTGAAAGGCTCCGATTTCTCGTTTGTGCCCCTGTGCTAAAAAAAACGAATAATGCACTAATATCAGAATTATAAAGAAACTACATATTAATACAATGACCAGTTACATTGTAACCGAGTAACATAGTTCGCACAATAATCTGAATAATTCATTCGAAATAGGTCTTTGTCTGTAGATATATAAATTTGTCCTAGAATATAAGCACTAAGCATGAAATTTACTACTGGAATTGTAAGAATAGTTTATACAAGCACCTATTTTACACAATATGTAAAGTATTTTTACTTGCAATGTTCAATAATATATTGCAATAAATTTATTTTTTTATATATTGTAAGGTATATTAAACTAATCATTCATATTTATGTTCTTCTATCTGTTGCAAAGGGAGCAGTCTATGGCTCATTTTTAGACCCACCCTCCCAAGCGCATGACTAAACTAGCGCCACTAAGCTATTGGTATATGCGTACAATTCATTCTATAAGAGTTTCGTTTTTACTTTTATGGGATATTAAAAATAAGAACATTGATTCTGCATCAGATACTATTAACGGTTACTCAGAATATGCGACAGCCAGCATTAAGTTTCACAAAAAAAAAAACAATCTAAAAATATTAAGGTTATCAGTCTTCTTGTCAACTATGCGGATGTTCTGTCCGCAATTTCCTATATCGTTAAACTTCCGCATCGCCTCGGATATCATAGGAGGCTTATTTGCTGTGCACTATTTTGAACATTTTAGCAAAACGTGACTTATATGCATTCAAGTCTGCCGCCATATTAGCAAACTGTCGCTGGCGTTCTGCCATAATAGTATCGGGCACTGGACATTTACTAGACTCGAAAGGAAGTGTTTCCTCACAGAGTTAGACGTTTTTATGAGGTATAATAAGTTATAAATGAAGTATGATTTAGAATTTCATAGTTACACGTAATATATTACGTATCCTAAAAACATTTCTGATAGAAACAAAATTTGGAACCACGTTTTAAAGTATGAGAGTATTGTTATTCGTCGTTTTTTATTCGCTGATTCTTTAGGAAGTGCCTGTGGGAGACTTGATTGGTGATACCTAACCCTTTAATAATAGGGCAACGAGACCAATGGATCCTACACTGGACCTATAGTAGATTTTTCTTGACGTTGCGTAAAGAAATTGCTAAGCGTAACTATATGTAAATATTAGGTTAAAAAATTACTAGATGGAAAATTAGTATTAGCATGAATGCGTTTCTGAACTCAACTATTAGATATATATCATACACACATATTACATTTTGTTTTTGAAAATTTTATGCTTAACATTATCACAAAATTATACAAAGTTATTCATAATTATATTTTTAACTATTTTGTTCCATAGGTCATTATACTGTAGAATTCCTGTAATCCCTAGTAGAAGTGGCAGGGCAGAGCAGGACAGAGTGAGCCATGTATATATGAACACAAAGTGGACCGAAACCTGACCGTGATGACTACCGAATCTACGTACGAATAGTCATTATTCAGACGCTAAGAACAAGAGGTGTGCCGGTTTCAAATTCCCGCTTCCTGCTGCCCCTCTTGGGCGGAGTGAGAGGCGACGTAGTGACGTATTGATATTCAATGACGAATATTATTAAACAGTAAAAAAAAATGCGCTCAGTGGATTCACCTTCGTAACGCCGCTCCTGTTGGTCGTAGCCTACAACGACTGCGTAATGGTTATGTACCATACTAGCATGACACTGCGGTTTCACTCGCGTAGTTCCGATCCCACTAGTCGTAGTGATGCGAGTGATAAATGGAATATATATTCAACACAAACATATGTTTTCAATTCAGGCCAGTAGTTCCTGACATGAAAACGTTATAGCACACAAAAAACAAACCTACAGATTTATAGTATAAGTAGATTACATAGATAGCAGGGTGGCCTAATTGATTCGAGCTAAGATTTTCCCCGATAAAACATTATATATATCTTATACAATGCTTATACATAACTAATCCTCGAAATTTTGTGGAATAACTAATTAGTGGATTCGACCATTACACAATCTACAGGTGGGCCATCCCTGCTAAATAGCCTGTCATCAACAAATACGCGGTACGTCTTGCATAGGCTTTTTTATCTAATAAATGCTAATCTCTTATAGAAACAAATTTACGCTCCACAAAGTCTGTATCGGCCCGATATTGCCATATCCTAGCGTAATATTCTCCCACGCTAGACTCTATCACATAGATTTTGCAAAAAGCACAAAAAAATCGTTACGTGCGAATAGGCGCCGGCTGTCCGTGGTACGTACGTAATCTCGACCTACACAAGGACTTTGAACTGCCCTCTATTAGAGGTCACTGCAAAGACATCTAAGCTAAGTATTTCGATCTAGTGCCTTGTTGCCCCAACCCTTACATAGCTTAAGTAATAACGCCGTACCGGTTAGGTATTTGGAGAGTACCGCGTGCGAGGTCACCCGTCTGGGGGTGAAAGAGGTACGGGCCCCTCATTCATGATCCTCTTCATGAGCCAAGGGTCAGTCCCTCTTACGACCCCAGACCTAGTCTCGCCGATAGACGAGTACTCGATGATTGCCGATGGACGACGATGAAGCTTTACTGGGCTTCTCTTCGAAAGCACAGCACAAGTTCAGGTCCGAAACAAAAGAAAATAACAAATGGTTTACCTGACAGTGAAAGATTTTTATCCGAACAGTTAGATCCTGCGATTAGCGCGTTGGCTACACAAACAAACTCTTTATATTTATAATGTTAATAATAATATCGTCATAGCCGGATTTCGGCCACGGCGGCCAGCTACGCAGGACATATTATAGTGTACAAGTGTGTGCGGAAGCACCAGTGCACTCCCTGTTCCCTCATTTTTCTATCACGATGGGACGACAATCTGACACAACAGGGTGTGTAACACCGGCAATTTTCTGTCTCCGTACCATTATTAGAAATTGAACAATCCCATTAGCACTATGGTTCGACCCGTCAAGTCCCGACTCGAACCCAGGAAGTCACGACTGAGGTAGCACATACTAACCACTAGGGCACGAGGTAGACATATTTATAATATACGTATACAACGTGAATTGTAAAAGATCGAACATTGTTTGCGAACACGGTAGGTCACGATAACAAAATGAGAATATTACATAGTAAAATTCACCGAAGTGTCTTTATTGTCAGAAAATAGGGGCATGATATCGATAGGAACTTGTGACTTTCGAAGGTCCGAGCCCTCGGGCAATAGCGGTCGCCCTATATAATCCCACCGGCATAGTAAGAATTTCAAAGACCGTTACTTCAAATATTAGGTTAAGTATCACATCCTGTATATCCTTACACTTTCTGAATTACCACACCGTCTAATCCTTCTCCTTACCACCTTAGAATTATACGTTAATCAGCATTTTTTTATGTGTCCTGTCGAAAGGATATTGCACAGTGCAAAGGGATGGGGTCAACACATTTTGCAGACCTGTATGGCATGGCCCGACATCTTTTAAGGATTTGGAATTTGGTACAGTTGAAGATATTATGGAGTTATGGAGAAGCTATGTAGAAAAGTATTATTTTACTGTAATAAGCTTTCGATTTTATTACTTATATTAAGCATACTACAACACACACAGAATCATAAGGCCTCATTTTCCTCAACCACAAAAAGTAGTGACCTGTATAATATGTTATGACTAACTGACATCTTATTTTATTAATTACCTTAAAAAAAGTTTTACTTTATGCAATGTTGAGTGTTTTTTAATTAGGGTCAAATTTTAATGTCAGAGGATCTACTATATATTACTATCATGAATATAATACAGCTTGAAGTATTCAAATGTATCGTAAACAATGTTTATTAATACGCCATTTGTAAATACATCTCAGAGATCTCACATGTAACAACACAGGATGAAACCATTTTTAAGCCAATTGATTTTTACAAGACCATCCGGGACATAAATTACTCCTAACATGAAATATCTGTATAGTATAGATTTACAGTTATTTTCCCAGAGCTTTGCATACCAATAAAATAAAAAGAATGCTTAAAAAGGAATTCTATGTGCCTACATACCCTGCTCGATGTCTGGAACAGATCCCTTAAAATTATATCCAACAAGTAGACTAGTGCAAAATAAAGTATTTTTCATTTGTTTAAATAAATAATAAATATACCACTTAAAATTAACTCGGGTGATACAAAATTTGAGGTGTACCTTCTAAGTATTAATAAGTATGTCCACAGTACTTTTACAGTATCATTTCGATATTTAAGATTTCATAACATTTGTAGCAAGTAAGTAAATTTTCTCACCCTCTCTTTTTCTCAATAAGAAGGTTTGAGTTATCATTAAACAAAACCGAGTCATCATTTGTAACATCACCACTCTAAAATCTAGTAAATACAATATAGAAAATAATAAGTAAATAAATAAAATTAACTTATTTTTCATAATAAGCATTACATCACATTCGTGAGGCATTATTTAATATTTTTCATTGTCAGCTAAAATTATTCAAGCTGCATAAATATTTCATATAAGATCCATAGTCTCAATTCGGCTCTTGGCCAGTAGACACGCTTGTTTCTTGGAATTTTAACGATTCTTAAACTTTAACTTTTTTTTTTTACTTAATTTGATCAAAATGTTTGCGTGTGCAAGTTGTGGTTCCCAGTACACTGAAGTAAGGACCGGTCTGCAGCGCTTGTAAGCGATGGTTCGACTTTCAATGTTCTGGAGTAACCGAGGCTGGATATCGTAGACTAGGCGAGAACAAGCTTTCTTGGCGATGCCTTCAAGGCAAATAAAATTTATCACCGTCACCTGCAAAATCAGTCCCTAGACAATATCCAGGAGCAATTAAATAAAATTGTATCTCAACTACAGCCTTAAGGCCTATACAAAAAGACATCAAGCTTATAAAGAATGAACTTATTAACATAAAACAATCACTTGAAATGGCACATAGTCCTATCGGTGATATCTCTGGCAAGTGCAAGAGATGGATACTCGCTTAAACAAAGTGGAAAAAGTGATAACTCAAATTCCATCGCACCAGGCTGAGTCGTCGACACCAAAAATGAATTGAACGAACGGAAGCAGTGGGGAAGAGCTAATAATGTCGAAATCAAAGGAATACCTCAGAAAAAGAACGAGAACTTATTTGAAATAGTTCAGAAAATCGGCACGGCGTGTAGTTTCGTCATTACTATGGAGTGCATTAATTATATAGCGCGTATTCCAACTCTCGTGCCGAATGTTAAAAAACCTATAATGTTAAAGAGGAATTGATAGCAAGTCAACCTGTCAATACCGAGTTTTAACAAAAACGATATTATCTATGTAAACGACCATCTAACGAAACATAACAAAATACTACTATTTAAATCCAGAGCATTGGCGAAGGAGAAAAATTTCCTATACATATGGGTGAAGCATTGTAAAATAATGGCGAGGAAAAATGATGCTTCACCAATATGTTTTATAAAAAACGAGAAAGACTTGATAAAACTAACATAAAACAAGTCATGGTTAGTACAATAAACTTTAATAGGTTTGCGGCGCGTAACTTTTGTAATTTATTTTTTAACAGTTTGGGAACAGCTTGCAGAACCTCAGTCCTTTCTTTAAATTTCTGTAACCTGAATGCATTTTGGGAGATGATCCAGTACACTCTATTAACAGCCATTCAATTGTCACAATTATATGCACACTGCAACGTATCCTCACCGCATAAAATGCCATGCACTATAACAAGTTTGAGTTTAGTTTCGCTTGCTAAGGTCGCTAACGTAAAACTGCCATTCGTGTGGCTTATTTCATTATTGGGTTCAATTTTAAACTTACCTTCATTTTATATTCTAATTTTAATCTTTTATCGTTTTCTTAAATTATTTTAATTAAACGTACGAAAATATTTACTTGTTTGGCCGTTAAATAAATGTTACAGCATGAGGAAAGTACATGAGTATTGTTTATTATTTCTAAGTTCATGTATTGGATGTAATTACAAATGTCTTCAATGTATTAAATTGTTATTGATTCGCATTAGATACGTAGTTATTTGTAAATAATGACTGCAACACTCTTAAAATGTACCAAAACACAAGGGGAGTTCGTACGAAGACTCATTTGTGTAAAATAAATGTTCTCCTAAACGAGTACGAAATTCTTTCACCTACCGAGACCTGGCTGTTAGGCGGAATCGATAGTGGCGAGTTGTTTGACGATAAATATATAGTGTGGCGAAAATATCGCTCATATACAGCTACGCAAGAGAGGTACGGGGGAGGGGTACTTCTAGCAGTGCGTCGAGACCTGTTAGCGATCCATCGACCGGAATGGTCCTCTTCCGGTCGATAACTGTTGAAGACATATGGGTTACTGTTATTGTAAGAGATTCTCCTAAAACAAAAATACACTTTTGTACCATCTACCTCTGTAATGAAAAGCATGGGAATACCTTTATTAATACAGAATTGTATAATTTCACACATGGCCTATCCGACATAATGAACTGTTGTCCGAATGACCACGTGAATGTTGGACCAGTTGGAAACATTCATTTTAAACAGGACAGTAACAACTACCAACCGTTTTCGGGCTCGATTAGCGAAGCACAAACGTATTTTCTTAACACATTATCCGAATGTGATCTCACACAATTTAATTAATGTTATAATGATAATAATAAGATCTTGGACCTTGTTTTAAGCAACTCGAAGTTGACCGTAAGTTTCAGTGATGATCCCGTGGTGCCGGAAGATTCGCATCGCAAATCGCTTAACCCTTAAATGCATAAAGTAGTAAAACTGCAACATACCATTCAAACGCCCATAAAATTATTAGTATGAGTTCAATGCATGCTGTTGCAGGATTATTACTATCATGGTGATATATTTAATCGAGTGGAAACACACTTTTTTTCTTCACGACTGTCAAATTTAAATTGATTTTGACAAATCAAAGCCGATCGTAATTTTGGAGCGGATGAAAATTGTGTGTTTGCTTTGCAGTGTAATTATTTGGTTTTCGAAGGTACGTTCAAACAAAATTAGTTATTTTACGTAATAATTCATCTTATTTTCAGTACAATTTATAAGTTATAAAAAAAACTTTTGGTGTTCGGAAATTTTGTTTATTTTGTTGTTGTAAAACTGCAACAATATGCATATACTAGATTTCAGATGCCATACTTGAATCAAAAGCAAATAGAAGAGTATTTAGCTCTAATAAATGATGGAGAGATCTTGAGGACTCGGATACAGAAGGTAATGAGAATTTTTATGAAAATGGAGACGATTTGCTTCACGATCTTGGGAGTCCATTAGAAGAGGAAAATGATGACCCCGATAATGAACCATTCATGGCAGGAGACCCGCCATTGATAAATGAAGCTACAGCAAATGATCAAGTGCCACAGGTTCCATTCCCCTCAACAAGTCAAGCTAGTCGCCGAGCAACTATGAGAGGACTCGTATGGAAGGTAAAAAAAATTGTTTTGAATTCTGACCAGACAGCTTTTCATGGAGACACTACATACCCACCTGAACTGAAGGATGAGGCTACTACTGGTACTCCCTATAGTATTTTTTCACATTTTATTACATCAGAAATAGTTCAAAGGATTGTGGAAGAGTCTAATTTGTTTTCCGTTCAAAAAAATGTGACTAAACCATTAAATTTATCTGAAACTGAGCTAAGAAAGTTTATGGCGATACTGATATACATGTCTGTTATAAAATATTCCAATGTACGGCTATACTGGTCAAATACTGTAGGTTTTCAACCAATCAAGGACATAATGACTGTCAACCGATTTGAGACTATTCGTAGATTTCTACATTTCAACAATGACGAGAAACATTTACCCAAGGAACACCCACAACATGATAGGCTCCATAAGATAAGGCCTATAATTAGCCATCTAAATGAGAAATTTGCTTTAGTTCCTATGGAACAAAAACTCTCAATCGATGAACAGATGTGTGCCACAAAAGTGGCACACTTCATGAAGCAGTATTTATCTAATAAGCCCCATAAGTGGGGGTTTAAATTATATGTGGTGTGCAGCGTGAAAGGTTGTAGTCCGGCTTGCTAGAGGTGTCGCAAGGCATATAAATCATATAATTTATTTTGATAATTTTTATACCTCTGTACCTTTAGTTACCTATCTTGCCAAACAAGGAATCTATAGCCTAGGTACTGTGCAATCTAACAGGCTAGTTGAACTGCAAACTGCCGGACAAAAAAACAAAGATGAAGAAATCTGTTCCTCGTGGAACTTCTAAAGAGCAGATGACTGAATTTGACGGTATTGATTTACTTGGAAGGACAATAAAGTTTTAACTTTTCTATCTTCATATGTTGGAGCTGAACCTGTGGGCCAAGTAGAAAGACTTGACAAGGCAAATAAGACTAGAAATAAAATTTCATGGCCACATATAATAAAGGAATATAATGCCCATATGGGCGGAGTGGACCTAACGGATAGCTTTATTGGGAGGTACCGAATTGCAATGAGAAGCCGAAAGTAGTATCTTCGTATCTTTTACCACTTGTTGGACATGACGGTAATAAATTCTTGGCTTGTGTATAAAAATTTAAAAACAACTGAAGCCAATTCATCATTTCTAAACCTGTGTAACTATAGACTGGAACTAGCTGAGGTATTAGCCAAAGTAAATAACTCATTTGAACTCTGCAACAAAAGAGGAGGGCCAAGTACCAGCAACAGTGTTGAAATGGAAATACAAGCAAAAAAGAGGAGGGGACCAGCTCAACATATTCCTCCTAAGGACATAAGGACTGATAATGTTGGTCACTGGCCTGGTAATTGTGTTCGCAGCAGATGCAAAATGCCTGGATGCAAGGGATACACGCAAAACAGGTGTGAGAAGTGTGGAGTAGCTCTTTGTCTTACCACAACCAAAAATTGTTTTAAAAATTTTCATATGTAGTTATTGTCTAGTGAGTGCATAGTGTTGTAGTTCTGCAACAAATGGTTTTCAATAAAAATAGCTATGAAAATAAAAAAAACAATTTTTTTTATTATTTTTCTCTAAATCAGCATATTCATGGCTCCAAAATATATTTTTACTCGGTCTAAAAATAAAATCATGCATAAAATCATGCATTTAGGGTTAATATTCAATTTCGTATTGATAATAATCGCGATCAGATGAAATCAAACTCGCGGCTAAATATTTTTATGAACGTGGTGACTACGACTTATTATATATAGTATAACTTCGTACATGGACAGAGTGTTATTGCATTTAAAAACACACTGTTTAAGAATTGGTTTGCTGCTGTTTCCTGATTGTTATTTTTTATTCTTTTGTGTGATTGTTTTACTTTTGTTATTATGTTTCTGGATTACTATTAATTTTGTTAAATATGTAATGACATCTTAAAACTACTTTTGTAAAAAAAGTAAAAAAAAATAAAAAAATTGTTTATGTTAATTTTAAAGTTTGTCTGCCTGTCTATTATGCTTGCACAGTTAAACTACTGGACCAATTCAAATGAAAAATAAAACATTATAAAACTTGTTAATAAATAGGTATTTAAGGGTATTTGGTCACACATATATTTTTGTTTCTCTGTTTATAAATTGCTAGATATAAATATAATATTAATTTAAAATCTTCCATTAATACTCTCTAAAGCGTATTATGCTGAACAAGGCACCCTGATAGTGTGAAATTCTTAATTTACGGAAAATTGTCATAGTAATTTTCGAGGCGATTGCTGTGCGAAAATGACTATTAGGTACTAGTTTTTAAAAACTTAGATATCTATTAAGTTTAATTCTTTAAAATTTGCCCTTTGAGCTTCTATTACTAACTCGAGGGCAGGCACCAGAATAGGTATTTTAATGAAGTTTTAAAGGCTATGACAAAAGATGTTTTAGTGCACATTTTGTTAAGTGAAATTGAGAATTCTAAGCTAGGTGAATGTTTATGGTAATATATGTAATTAAACGGTACATCCAGTTTGTTTCTGCTATAAACGAGTTTTGTTTGCAACTCATATGACTAATCGTAAATTCCGTAATGTGAAACATAAGACATACCTCTATTTTATTCCTGTGTTGTTTTCTTGATGCACCACTAGAAATAAATTTAATTACAATAACCAAAATTAAATTCTAACATAAAACATTCGAGGATTGTCATTTACTGGTAGAACCAAGCCACAAGGTCAATTCTATGCGTAGAAAACTATGTAAGTATATCCTCAATCAAATTAATAACATTATTTTCTGTTTGCGAATTCACAACGGTTGACAAGTTGACATTTGACGTATCACTGCGACTTTGACAGCGGTTAATTGTTTGTCGTAGGATTCATCCTTACGGACAGGCTAAAATCATATGACCATGCCGCCTCGTCTTTAGTAGTTTATTTTTCTTTATTTGTTTTATAAAATATAAGCCTTTAGTTCGCCATCTTGACAGCAGTCAATATGTCCGTTGTCATCAATCATTGAGACGTATTTGTCTTTGCTTATAAACTAGTGGCATGGAAATAATGAACGATATCCAATAAATTATATGAGTTCAAAGTAAAATAGTTTTGTTATTACATTAGTAATATTCTCATAGAGTTATTATACGGAAAATGAGATCTTTGTTCTCGACAGTAACTTTCGTTTTCAGCCAAGGCAGTTTTATATATATTTTCTAATGACAAGACGAAAGATCTAGAAAAGATAAACAGACATTGAAGGATATTGCAATATTATTAGGTAGACCCATTACTATCTACGGGGGGTGTCAGAAATAAAGGTCTCGTATGGGTTTAATATTGCAGAGCCTTAACTATGAATCATGCCTTTTCGTCTCTTCTCTTTTGGGGTTGTTGATAGAGCCATTACGCTAATTTACATACATATTCTGAATTAGAGAAAAATGTAACTAAACTTACCTAACTTTTTGTGAAAATTACGACCCACTTTTAGAATATTAAATGACTTAGGTGATAAAAGTACACTACACTGTACGACGTGCCCAGTATTTTAAAATATGCCATGTTAGACTAGTATAAAGAAATAATTTAAATCTTAATAGAATAGCGTTTTGAAATTTTGTTACATTTCGTAATGATATTGATATTTCGTAATGATACAAAACATGTGAAATGGTTACAGTCTTAAAAGTATTTTGTACTTCTATAATCTTATATTATTAAGGATTTCGTAGTGGAAAGAAAAAATCTTTTTTTCATTTCATTACTTAACTCGTAAATTTTGTTTTATTTTCGTTTGCCTCTATATATCCTTCAGTCCATATGCTACAGTCACATTACTACTAAATCGTAACTTAATCAGTGCAACCATTGTACAATGGTTGCACTGATTGGTGAGGTACGCCAGAAATGCAACTCATCAGAGTACTTCGTCGGCTGGTTAGTCCACTAAAGGACCAACACCACTTTCACAGATGGCCTTGTCCCGCACCACGGGATATCCCCACCAACGTTGGGACAGTGCAATGGAATGATTTCCCCATGCTCATTTGCATCGTGTCAATTGTGACAAAATTGTCAACGCCTCCTCTTCTTACTATTTTATCCCCTCTTCTTCTAGGAGGGTACAACGACAAGCTCGGTACAATTGGCTTTGCCCATCAAATCAAATAATAGTTTCCTTTCTCACTATAATATTTCTTAACAATAACAGTGAGAAGTGGAGTTCATTACATAGAAGATATAATGTGGGATACTGGTGCCCAAACTGGACTTAGAGTTTTGTATTACGTGTTTCGAGTCGCCAGGTCTCCACATTAGCTTCTAATACATTTATGGAAATTACTTCTTAACATTAACATTTTATTCCCTTTAATGCTTCAGCTTAAGTAAGCATAAAACATGTGTTTAAGCAAAAAATAAATGGTGGTTTACTCCAGGCCCCACCGCCACAATAATGCTTAGACCAACGTAATTAATGGCTTAAAACGGAAATGTGCTTGCTATAGTAAGCTCCCGCTCACGATATCGCGGAAAAATCCCATCCTGGTCCCCGTACTCCATTCTCCGGCCTGCACCACGTTACACCTTGGTTTTGGTCCATGAGAGTCGGACACTAACACTATTGGAGACAAACGAGCAGTCCGTTCACCGAAAAGCAGTGGTTACTGACGACCACAAACAGCCTCAGCACTAGAGGTTTATTTGTTTTACAATAAAATTTAATAAAAAAACGCATTCACTTTATTCCTCAAGTAAAGCATGCGTAAGGAAGTTTTGCTTCGAACACTATATTAGTATTAGTATAGCATAAGTCGAATTGGAAGAAACATTTGCCAATTGAATCTCTAGTTCATAAACGTGATTCCCAACAATCAACGGAAGAATATTTCCTAGATGAAAGGATATAAAAGATATCGAGAAAATTATAATAACTCAACAGACGCTGTTGCATTTTCTCGGCTGCCCTGGAAGCTACGTCCGAAGCCATTTCGAAGCACTCTGTATTGAAGCTTTATTCCACAATTTCGATTATCGAACTCAATGTGTGATTTTGAAATTAAGTTTTAGAGTTTAGGGATTGAAATAAATATTTGTGATTTATACTTTCTAGCTTAATTTTCTTTTCATAAAACTGTAATGTTATTATATAGTATGTTCCAGTGGAACTATAATTTATTTTCCAGTACTTGTGTGTTACATATAGGTTTATGTCTAAACAGTATTATCGAAAAGATACAACTACAAGTTACAGATATAACATTAATGGCAAATTTAACACATTTTTTTTAATTCTTAGTTTTTATTTAATTCTCAAAATCTACTGACCGATTCCGATGAAACTCGGATTTACTATATCCGACCTTGATACTTGGGAAGCTGCCATCAAATGAGGTGTCAAAGGAAATCAAAGGGCGCCGTCTCGAAATGACTTTTAGTTTCGAAGAAATTTGTATACAAACATAACATTAGGTATTTACCATACACTTTTCACATTACTAGCATTTTAGAAAACGTGATTAAAATGAATCAACCACAATTCCGATAGTATCACATACATACAGGTAAAATTGAGGAATTTTGCCGGTTAAAAATGATTCAATTTATGTCTATTTATATCAATTGTCTCTGGTACAGTTGCTACGTAAGGATTCTGGACTAGGTTAATGAAGTGTGATCAAAAGACGTCACACAAAATGTTCTCCTATTCCTCCTGAGCGATTCAGTTCCTCCCTCACACCTAGTGGAATCTAGGCTTAATTACAAACAAGATTATTATATTTGTTTCTTTATGTGCCGCTGTAATAAAAGCTTTTACATTTATCAACAGGTTTTCATTCACGGTTACTTTTTCAGCTGTCACTTTGCGTCGCGTTTTTTCTGGTTTGCGAGTAGCCGGTGGCACAGAGGTTGTGAGCTCGCTTGATCCCCTATACTGTTAAAAATTGCATCAACCACAAAAAGGTATTTATAGGGTAACTTATTAATATCGTAATCTACGAGATTACGATACGAGCCCTGGCTGTCGGTGCGCGAAATGACCCTAAAACTAAAGTGATATTCCGAGCACGTTCGAGACTATAACTGATACAAAGTGACTGCGCTGTGTTGCCTTAAGCGTTATGGATTTGAGAGATCTACGAAACGTTATTATACAGTTGAGCTGGAGAATTCTTTACCTTAAGTGACAAGAAACTTAAAGAGAAAATGAGGCCAATAGATGAGGTCCCTTTCCCATCTCTCTAAAGAAAAACGCACACGCAATGAGCTTAGCATCTTTTGAGAGAAACGGGCCCCAGAAACTGCGAAGCGTAACTATACCGTTCAAGGTAACAACATCATCGGTTGGGGCCATTTCTCTTCTCTACAAAGGATTGAGCACAATCAATGAGTGTTAGCGTCCGCCTGTAATCTGGGCCCCCAGAGGACCCCTGTGGGTTGAGGCCCGTGGTTCTATACCGTCCGGGAGGACGATATAGAGTGGCACACTCTATAGTGTATCCTTCTTGAAATCATACTTCACCGGTATTTTGCTACGTAGAGTATTACTGCTAGCTCTCTCATTTATCAAGATGCGAAGTGTGCAAGTTTAGATACTCTATTTAATTATTAACCCTATAGTTGCTCCACTGCTATAGAATGGCAAGTATGCGCTAAGTAATATTCCGAGCACGTTCGCGACTCTTACAACATTGATAACAGATACTACGCTGTATTCCTAAGCGTTACGGTTCTTGGGAGAATTACGTACCTAATAGTTTTTTTTGGTTAGCGTAATTATAAGGTGGCAAAAGCATCGGATGGTGTCATCTCTCTTCACTCCGATGAATAGAATCACAAATGAGTGTTTGCGTCCTTCTGTGTGTTCTTACGGTCGTCTATGACAGGGGCTAAAGCTCGTCCCCACCATGGTTCAGGGCTTGTCGAGGCGGGGGGGGCTCAGCAGCCTGGGGTGAATCGAGACACCTCAGGAGAAGCCAATTGAACCGATGAGGGGGCTACTCTTAGCACCGCTCTTATAAGAAGACGGGACTAAAGAGCAGGAGGAGAAGCCATCCTGTGTACCCCTCTTATAATAAGAGGGGACAAAGGAGCAAAAGAAGTAGCGCTTTTGCGTACGGGACAATGGGTGAGGATGGAAAAATCGCCCCATTGCACCGTCCAATTGTCGGTTGTCCTGTGGATAATCTGTGGAGGTGGCGTCGGTCCCTTAGGGGGCTGATTGGCCGTCAAGGTGCCCTGATGATTTGTTGTTCCGGGGCATCTCACCAAAGGCGACACGGACGGCACTCGAAGTGGTTCTTGTGAGTGTTCGGCAATATAATGTGCCTTGAGTACCCACACATCACTGGACCCCACCCAGGGTCGGTGAAGGCCCGTAAATGCGTTCATAAAAGGGGCTAGAGCCTGTGCTTTATTTAATAGAGAGAGAGAGAGATAAACGAGTAATCGACCGTACATATAGCATAGGTCGTAGAGTTTATGCAGCTGCGTTGATTTCCTTTTAACTTCCCACTACATGGGTCACCGATAATTCACAATGCACGAAACGAGACAATGTCAATGTTAAGGTGTTGTGTGAGCGAGAATGACCTTCCCAATCGTGCCGGCCTAACTCGAAGGCTATGCACGATTAACGACGAGGCAGTGCCATGACACTTTTGCCCTATAGTGCGGACCTTTTTCCAGGGGACGAATGAGTTACTAAGTGTCACAAAATTCAGCGCAGTTTTAAGTGAAGCGAAGAATTTATAACGACTGCAGACGGCTCCGCGCGAATGTAATTACGGCGCTCCGATGATAATTCAATAATACGAAACTGGGATTGCATTTATTTTAATGGAAAATATCGTACTTTATAAAAGGTAGTGCCAGTGGAAATTTAAGTTAGGTACAGGTGATGGGAGTGAAGCATATATAATAGTTAATTTAACTATTATGATCAATGTATCACATGGGTTGCCTACATGCCTACGTGATACGTTCGTGACAACCTGATCCGACTGATTCACACCCGAGGATTTTATTTTCTTGATCATGATCTGTCTGAACATATGCCTACGTACCTGTGTACCTATCCCTCAAAGGCCACCTAGAAATCTAAACCACTTAAATACTCGCACGGACCTCAGACTGGCCGGTTTTAAATTACATTGATCATCGACTAACTCCTTCCACATTCTACCATTATCAATCATCTTTTCTTCTAAGCTAACGTACTTAGTCTGGACACAAACACTGTTGCAATTAAAAAAATATATTTCATTGTTCATTGCGTTTTCTCTTTGTGGCGCCAGTACATTGTACAATATTTTGCGATATTAATTTTGAGTGCGGTGACAAAGCGAACAGGTTCGCTATGATTCCATTACACAAAGTAGGTATGGAGTCAAATGCAATTTTTGAAACTCTAAATACACTTAACATTAGTCAAATATTTTTGTACCGGGCTAATGATAGGTACAATAAGACTCCCTCTGTTTGTGACAGAGAAACATCTGGTCGTCCGCGCAGTGCTCGTATGAAAAAAATTTTTCAAAGCAGTAAGGGAAATAACTCGAAGAAATTCTGTCCGAAAGCAAAAGATTTTACCTCGAGAAATGAAGATATCGCCTGGAAACATGTCGCGAATTTTAAAAGATGACTTAGGACTTGCAGCCTTTAAGAGACGCACTGGTCTTTACTTAACTGGTAAATTAGAGTTGAATAGGGTGATAAAGTCGCAACAACTACTAAAGTGGTACGTAAAGGGAGTTCACAGAAAAAAAATTGTACGCGGATGAGAATTTTTTCACAATTAAGCAACATATTAACAAAAAGTAAATGTCATCAATCAAATAAGAAATTATATCAAGATACCATTCTTAAGAAAGTAGTTAAGCTCCGAAATAACACCATGCTCAGTAACCAAGCATGGTCCTTCCAGCAAGACTCGGGACCACTTCATAAAGCTCGATCCACCCAATCTTGTCTAAAACGAACGTTCTGGGCTTGATCAAAATGAAAACTACCCCTCATCTGGTCCCGGTCCTAATTCGCTACACTATATCAAATTCAAATAATTGCATCATGACTTATGGTCAGTTTTAGAGAGTACAGCTTGCTCTAAACGCCATGATAATTCTTAATCCCTAAAACAGTCCATACGATTGGCAGATTTTCCCTGAGGAAAGAATGTGTGTTTCTGTTGATAACTGGCCTCAACGTTTAAAGGACTGTATCGCAGCCAATGGAAACCAATTCGAATAAGCTTTTTATACTTTTCATTGTTTTATATTTGTGTACTAAACTAACACACTGTAAAAGCAACAAATGTTATTTGCAATTAAAAAAAAAATTCGTTGTTGCAATATTTATGGTAACACTAGCGATACGTCCCGGCTTCACCCGTAAATAACTTTAACAAATTATACACTTAAAACCTTCCTCAGGAATCGTCATTCGTGAAAAGCGCATTAAATTTCGTTAAGTAGATTTTATGCAAATCGATAACATCCAGTTAGGCAGCTCTGAGTACTTTGTTTTGTATTGTGCTTAGATTGACTTACAAATCTTAAATTATTATAAAACATAATCCCCAAAAGCTGTCTGTCTATAAGTGATCGATTTTCTAAAAATCTACTGAACGGAATTTCATGCGGACTTTACTCGTGGACAGTCCAATTGCCCAGGAAGGTTTTTGATATATAATTTGGTCCGATTGTATTGTATAAACGAAGCTTCACTGCAATATATACTGAGTTACAAAGTGACTTAGATCTTTTATCATTTCATCCGAGGTTAAGCAACTATCAGCTCATGGTAGGATCACGTCGCGAAAGTTACATACTGTAAACTTTTCAGTAGATTTAAAGTAACTTTGAAAGGATTAATGTGAGGTTCTAATAACATTATAATTGCCTTCACTAACAACTTGTCTTCCTGGATTTATAGATTTTCAAATATACACTTACTGGCGTTTTTATTGAACGCTGAACATAATTGTGTTAATAGCTCTGTGTGCTGTCTCACCCGCTTAGTAACTACAAAGAAACCATTCAATTTTTTGTGATAAATTATGTTATCTGTGCCTAATTTGATTTAAATTCGTTATTCGCGGGTGACGCCGGGGCGGAACGCTTTTCAATCAATCAATCAATAAATTTTATTTCAGACCAAAAATACATGTGTTAGTAATAATAATAAAAATTTATGGAGTTGTGTTAGTTATTAATATCAATATTTGAATTACAATATTTAACATTATTATTTTAAAATATACTGCATATCTAATACTTATACTTGATAAAAATTTGTTAGAAATATATAATTGATATATAAACCTGTAAAAGTTTGGAACATTCTGTCACTTCATATCTGCATGTTCCGTTGCAATCATTTACTGTTGCAACGTCGATAATACTATTTCAGGTCACTCTCTCTTTTACACAACAAAAGTTAACTTTATTTTATATTCGTGTAAGGCACAAATTGCATTGGCTTATTTGATTCCCACATATAATTTCCCGCCAAAAACAATTTCCATTTATTCGAGAGGAAGTTTCTTACAAAGAAAGTGTTTGATATGCAAAGTGGCGCTCCGAACGCGCTCAGATTATTTCATCTTGTAATATTTATGTCTTGCAACTCCGTCTATTATTGAGCAAAAATATTTATTAGTTCGATAATCAGAGTGATTTCTGGTTTTTATAGTCTTATCATATTTTGTTTTTTTCCTTTGTATATTTGTAACGAGAAACAGTAAGGTTGTATGTAAGTACTACTTTTTTCTGACCTGAATTTCTGCTGTTGAAGCAAAGAGAAGCCCAATACTGCGTTTCGTATTTATATGAGCGCTTATCCGGGGGCGAAACACACTAATGTTATACATCCTAAAGTTTGTGTGTAAGGAGTTTCACATAAAAAACGATTGAATGGATTTGAATGATATTTAGCACAAGACAATCTGGAATGGCATGATTTTACTTTTCTCGAAAAATTAATTGTTCCCTTGACATAGGTTTTACGTGGATACATTGTTTCAAAAAAAAAAAAAAATCAGTTGTTATTATGTATTATATAATTATTTACATTAAATTAACGGCTTTCCAAACGCAATTATTGCTGTTTTTAAAATTCCTGGAAGAGGTTAAAAGCGACGTAGCCGTAGATCGACCAACTTGATTTTCAAAAATAATATTGAACTATTTTAAATATTTTAAGCTAAGTGACTGTGACACTTACAAATAATGGTGAGTGAGAATGTGATCATTTACAACTACCACAAATTCACGAACGAAAACCACCCGACTTTGAAAGATCAACATTATAATTCAAAAAAATCAATTTGCTTTACAAAATTGAGATTGAAAGACAAAAATAAACCCCTTTGTCCTTATTTGACCTTAAAAGGCTTTATTATCTAAACAAGAACGTGGAGTAAAAGTTTTTTCATTTGGAAACCCCTTCGTCTTTATATTTGTGAGTGACGGGTTGTTTTCACGCACCTAAGTGAATACTTTTAGACCGTCTGGCGATATTGTGTGGGCTTAATGAAAGGGAACCCGCAAAATTACACGCCGCAGGAGAGTTGTAGGAGCAAAGGTACCGATTACTGGGCCATTACCTTTTTTATTGGTTCGCACTTGGCCTTATTTTTGCACATTATTCGGGGTACCGCAAGGAATTTCTCATCCAAAATGTTAGTATATTTATAGTTATAGGTCCATTGGAGGAGAGGAGGAAAGGAGGGCGACGCAGATGCGTTGTCCTCCTTGTCTCAATTCCTTCAATCAACCGGCGTGCTGTAACTTCCACCGCATCGTCACTTTCCGTCGGGTGGTATTGTCGTCAAACGCAGATCTTGTTTGCAATAAAAAAATGAAAATGTCTATGCTCGTCGGTAGCCTCCAAAAGGGTTGGGTTTTCTTATTTGCCCCCCCCCCCCACCTGTTCCTAATATGACGAATAACATTATCCTTACAAATATTACAAATGCGAAAGTTCGTTTCTTATTCTCTTACACAAAATCTATCGAACAGATTTGTAAAACTGCGGGGTACAGCTAGTACTATATGTATACGTAACGTATTGTCATAAATTGATATACGGATGTTTTTATAAAGTAGCTGGTGCCCGCGGCCACGTTCGTGCGAAATAATTTTCACACCTATATGTCGCCCGGCTTATTAGCTATAGAAAAAAAAAATGTTCCGGAGGTTACTGTGTTTTTCTTAAATTTATTTTTCAACTACTGTTTCTTTATAACTCTAAAATTATAATTTTTTAAAATAATTTAATGCAGTCTTTTTCACATTTTTATCATGTATAGATTAAAAAAGTACTAACTCTCGACGCCTCGACCCTTGATTAAGCCGTATTGTAAAAAAACCTTGATAAGTGAGAAAAACGTTTAAAATTCATTCGCAATTTGCAATCTCTTTCAGGCCAATTGCCCGACTTTATAACGTGTACTTTTGAGTACTTATAATGAATTCAAAAGTTTGGGTGTTCAAAAGCAAAATAAAATATACATTTTATACTAAAAGCGAACAAATTTCATAAAAACGAAACAATACACGAAATATATTTACCATTTTTTTACGTCCAAAATTGCAAAAAGAAAACGTGTTTTGATGTTGATGAAGAGAAACGTCAAATTTGATTCGCGTATTACATTAAGTATATGAATACAGTAAAAAGGCACTGCGAAATGCGTTAACTGACGAAGTAAACATGATTCTCCTTAGAGGAAAAATCGTTTTATAAAATAAAGTAAGTCCAATAATTCTACACTTCGTCGCCTCTTAGAGCGGGAGGTGGAAAATGGAGAAAAACGTCCTTAATTCAGTTTACCCCGTAGAGCGATGTTCCGGCTGCCACTAGCTCTTCGCTTTACCGAACGGATATAATATCTATCAATTGATGGAAATGTTACAGGCTTTCTCGGATGAAAACTCCTTGGTTCTTTTATGGTGGTTCTTTTTTATTAATAAATACTTGCACGTGTAATCTATATTTAATTATGTATACTTATTTACAAAAACACAAGATATTATACAATTGGTAACTAAGTAATTAAGTAAAAACTTTATTCAGGACAACTTATATATACACTGTTACTCATTTCACTACTACGCAGCTACTTAAGTTCTAAAACACAAGTACACGGCACGTCTAAAGAGCATATAGTTACCTAGAAATAGAGAACAAAAATATATATGAGATGGAAATAGAACAAAAATAAAAAGAGTAAAAAATAGAACAAATATAAATAAAAAAATTGTCAAGTTATAAATTTAAATCTAAGCAAGATGCACAACAGCGTAAGGAAAAAATCTAATCACTCAGTTTAATAGTTGTGGTGTCGCCAAAATAAAAGATACCACAACCCTGATCTTATATGTGGGCCTGTCATTGAAAAGCATCCGTGTCTAGAATTTGTGCATGAACAAATTCTTTTAAATGTCAACCTGAAGTGTATGATCTACTAGTTTACAATGACTCTATTTAAAAGATGTGCAATTTCAACGTGTTTCAAGTGTTTCCTTGAAGCGTCAACCTTGTTTTTACGAAGTACATAATGTGACAGTTGCACATATTTGACATGGACGGTTTTCAGCCGCTCGCTGTATATCTCGATATTTCTCTATATCATTGATTAAGTTGATTGTATGTATTGCCACTTCGTGATGGAAATTCTTGTTAACACTTGCATAAATATATAAAAGTATATATATTATTTCCACAATCAATTAATATTATATAATTATTAAATTTTCATTTTTTATGATGATAAGTTGAAATTGAGTAGTAAATGTAAAATGCTTTAATTGGAGGCTGTTAAACAGGATACTGAACGAATGATTCGATGTATGAAACAATTCAACAAACATTTTTAGTACAACGTGGTACCACGCTGATTGCAGCGGGATTGGGCCGGCACGACCAGGGAGGTGCTTCTCGCTTACATGATACCGGCGTAAACCGCCGGTTTGTACCTATGATATCCTTCCGCCCCCCTCCATGCCCGTGCCCCCCCTCCCACGGTGACTTGAAAAAAAAAGAGGGCAACACATCGGAATAGTAATTATGCCGATGTTCATAGGCGTCGCTAATCGTAAATGCTCCGAACGAAGAAATGCTAGTGATGACGACGATGTAAAATGATTAAAAGCCTACAAACTAAAAAATACTACAGGAAAACAGACGAGAATATAATTATTTTAAAATAATAAAGTTTAAATTACACACATTTTTATTATGATTAATACTCTACGCTTTATTACCACTAGGGAATAAACTCGAGAACCAGTCTCGTTCATATTTATCTTAGTTCCTTACAGAAATATATTTTAGCTGAATCAAAGGCAAATATTTCCGCCATGTTGACTAGTGATGGACAAAGCAAGATCCCCGACCAACACTCGATGAGTCACGGTATTGGTCTTGCGAAGTCTCTTAGTAGACTAAAATTATATGGATTTAGTGATACTATTGTCCTGCTGCATTGTAGCTGAATTAGGCCGGCGCGACGGTAGGTACCACTCGGTCACACGACACAATTGTAAACTGAAAAATATGCTGTAGAGATTCTTGCGGTTTGTTACTAGCATTTAGGGGGGGGGGGGGGAAGAGGGCAACGCATTTTCATGAGAATAATAAGGATTTCTATGGGCATCGCCAGTCAACAAACGGCCCAGATTACTCGTTTACGTTCACAACGTGAAGTGTAAAAGGTCGGACATTATTTTAGGACTGTAGCTTTGTATGCAATGGTTCTGTGTTATCAATAAAACGAAAATAGAATATATCTGTTAATATATGTTTGCTCCATGTACTGTAT
Source organism: Eumaeus atala (assembly GCA_017140195.1). Taxonomy (NCBI): domain Eukaryota; kingdom Metazoa; phylum Arthropoda; class Insecta; order Lepidoptera; family Lycaenidae; genus Eumaeus; species Eumaeus atala. The sequence goes on along the minus strand of JAFELO010000615.1, from coordinate 88,533 downwards.
TTTTCGTGACAAGTTAGATATCACATTTATATTCTTAAATACACAAAAAGTAGGCGCTGATGACAGTTGCAAATACAAGAAATATTTCGTCGTCGGAAGTCGATAATCTTGTAGGAATATCTTGGCTCTCATAGCCTCCGGAAGCTATAATTTTTAGTTCCATTCCGTTTATTTAATCTGGCATACTACGTCTTGTTTCTTGTGTTACAATTGTATTTTTTCGGTATTTTGGTTGAATGAAGAGAATAGCTTTATTTACATATTTAGAAAACAGCTTAAACCTATTTACTAGTGTACATTCGGTGTGACGACCCGCTGTTACAGAAGTCCCGGATCTTGGTCTTGGCTATTAATATATATATATACTGACTACTATGTATCATATATATTTGATAAAATCTTAAATATATCAAATTTCTTAAATTGATAGAAAACATTTGATTAAATAAAATTTATTTCCGTTGTCTAGTGACCTGTGGCACAAGTCCTTACACTACTCACTACATGCTACACCGGTACCAGATTAACGTGGTGTGATAAGTCCACAGACGGTATTACTATTGCCATTATTATGTAGCATTCTTAGGATTACATCCGGGTTTTTTTGGTTTTACTAAAACGTGCCCATTCAAATTTGTTATAGTTATTTTAGGTCTAGTGTATCACCAATTAAATATTGTATTTCTTCGGTTTTTTTAAGACCGAGACCAAGATTAGTTTGGGTCATCACTAACGTTGAGGTTCTGTGAGTGTGTATAGAAACATTCTCGACTTAGTTAGCATCTTGTACCGAGTGGAACTCGTCTGCGCCATTGAGGACGAGGGTGTTATGTGAAGACTGCATTCATGCAAATTGTTGAATACCCCTGTAACGATTGTGTTTCTGTCTAGGGCCTACGACTACATACTACAATTTGAAAGAATAATAGTATTCAATTATAATTAGACTTCTCAAGTTTGCATGCATATCTAGAACATTCCAGTAATATTAACTTTTATATATGTGAGAAAAAAAAAACACTCAGACGGGACTAGAATTTAGTCCTTAAGAACAAGATTTTTCCTGAAACGAAAGGTGGTCGATAGACGTAAGCGACGTGAGCGCGGAATATTGTTACGCTCGAAACTCGTCATATTTTTTTCGCATTTAAATCGTCTCATAAAGAGTGAACTCAAAAAAGAAACTCCCAACTGCCAGCATGCCCCCATAAATAATAAAAAAGTGTTCATATAAGTTTTACAAAATACATGTTAGATTTGATAAACACGTAAAAGAATATGAAAATACGGGTGTATTGATAAATATTTGTTCAGAGCCGGGAGGTATATTATATTTACAAATCTCTCGTTCAAGTGTTCACTTTTTCGGTATACTATTTGTGCGGCTCGGAAGTGAACATAAAGAAATCCACGCATTCCCAGCATTTTTTGCCAACGCCATTGCGTCTATTCCTTTGAGGTTAAAAAATCTCGGCTATCAGACGCTCGGTCTCTAACGCCGTACTAAGGATATAAGCTGGCGAGAAAATTTTATTACGAAACCTTTAAAGTTCAACAATTTTTAAATAAAAATTTGGATTGAATTATTTAGGATTTTATTTTTATTGTACTATGCTTTTAGGCAAAGGAATTCACTAGATTTTATGTTATGACAATTATTTATAAAAGCATGTCAAAAATTTGGACAGACACTGCTTTTACCATTACTTTTGCTTGTCTCGTCTTTACCAAGGTTCTAAATCTATACTAACATAAAAGAGTCGAAAAATATACTAATATCGTTTGAAAACAACAAGCGCAACGCATCGGCATAATTATGCTGATGTCCATAGGCGTCGCTAATCGTTGAAAGGCTCCGATTTCTCGTTTGTCCCCTTATACTATAAAAAAATATTCGATAACAAATTTTACTTAAGTTTAGTACCTGACTTCCAACTATGCAAGTAAGTATTGAAATACATGAGGCTTTAGAAGTTATGAAAACGAACGCGATATAATGCATTAGTTCACCAGTTGTGGAGACCGCTGCTCGCTAGACCTCAGGTCTGCATAAAAGCCGCCAATCCATTTAGCCGCGTTACCATGGCAATACGGCGCGGGGAAAAAGAGCATTGCTGTACTTTAATCCGTTTACATTTAGACAAACTGAGTGCCCAACGGAACAACCTTTTAGCATAATAATAAACACAATAATAGTGCGGAGTGTAAAGTTTACTGTATTTGTATTTTTATTTAGATTAAGCATGGAATAGCGCAGCCGAAGACCTTTGGTAACCACCGATGCCAATAAATATCCGAACTAATACTATGTACACGTGCTGACGAGTCGGCGGTGGTCCATTAGTGAGGAGGAAGGAGAGATCTCCTTAATTAATTCCAAAATTAATAACAACAATATTGTCCTAGCCGAATTTCGGCTACAGCGGCCATCTCTATTGAGGAAGGTCATTTACGGAGGACATTATGGTGCACAAGTGTTTGCACAGACACAAGTGCACTCCCTGTTCCCACATTCTACTATTCCAATGGGACAACAATCTGAGGCGCTAGGCTGAAGGGCTAACGTACTCTCTGAATCACGGGGGTACAACATCGCCAGCTTTTTGGGGTATTAACGTCAACACTATCGATCTAGCATCTTGTACCGCGATATTACCTGTAATTTTCCTACTTTCCATTTTACTGTTTAATGTCTACACTAGGGAGTGCGTTTTGAGAGATAAAGCGCTGCGTCTATATTTATTGCATAGTCCCTATTCATCCTTCTTAATTTGTTAGTCTTGGGTGTGTCCCAAACATTTAAACTAGCAGTATACATATTAGATTCGAAAACCATATAACATCTTTTTTAATTTACATAAAATGCTTTATATGGTCGTAAAGCAGTTGCACAAAAACGCACCATTGATATCAAAACGATTTTTAAATTCGGAATTAAAATAATGCAGGGTCCTGGCGCAATGCCATGACTTGATAAAACGAATAATGTTTAATGCAGTTCATATATACCTCGTTATGAACTGATGAGCTAAGCAGTTGGCATGCTTTATACAGCTGCATATATTTATAGTCGATATTCAAAGTAATGCGGAAATCTAGACTATGGACTATGAATGTTTAGAATTTCTTGTTGTATGGTCCTGAGTTTGCTATTTCAAATGCTCATTCTGTTTTCGTTCCTTCAGTTTTGTTTAGGTCGCTACTTATTTATTATTATAAATAAGTATATTACTTAAGTTTATACTTAAATAGCAAACATTGATTTACAAAACTACTGAGATTCAGCACACAGTCAGCAAAGTGAAAAAACGATGTGTACAATTTAATATTATGCTCTTTGTTAAAACAACTTTAAATCATGTAAAAAATATATTTTAGCAAAGTCACAAGTTCCGGGTGTGACTTTGCAAAAACATATTTTATAGTTATGCACTTCTTTAATTAGCTTTGTAAAAATAACTTAAAGTCATATTATATCAATCGTAAGGTCGACTATACAAAAAATATGTTTACACCAATGACTCTTTAGTATGACGGTTCAGTATGAAATCGTGTATCTTGGTATTTTTGTAATACAATGGTTGCATTATATAACGTCATCGCCGATATCATTTTAGCCGAAGGAGTATCCTTTAATATCACTCAGTGTATTAGAGTCGAAGGAGTATCCTTTAATATCACTCAGTGTATTATTATATCATGAATTACGAGTTAGATGCAAGAATTAAGATTAGAAGATGACGATAAAATTCACGAAACGAGTATTGCTCTCTTAAAAGTACGCCTTTCGTTCGGTGAATATTGGTCGCTTTTGATTGTGTTGACCTGGAAGTTAGGTTAATTGTTTGTTCCTTTGTGTTGCAGACCCGTTGCAGTGCTTGATATGAATTTTAGCTTGATACTTATACGTTTAGTTGAGAAAAAGGCTCATGACCGGTGTATCGACACAATCAAATGTAGAAAAACGAACTTCTAAGTTAATGCAATGAAAATATCCTACGCTTGTTTGTTCGATTTATGCCACATATTTTGACTTCGGTAATGCCGTATATATAACGATATTATTTCTTAAGCTGAAACCTTATATCACAGAAAAAAACCATGTCGTTTGTCGCAGATTGATTGAATTGGTAAATTATTTCACATAAAATATTTCACACATGCATTTATTTTTATTTTGTCCTTTATAGTAGGGAGCAAACGATCAATTGGAGCCTGTTGACGACTACCGATACCCATGGACATCCGCATTGTTTTTGTCATGCAGATGCGTTGCCCTCCTTTCCTCCTCCTCTCCAATGGGCCACCAGCTACTCACAAACCACACGGATTGTAGTATAGCTGTTGTCGGTGTGAGCGAGAAGTAAGTCCACGGTCGTATCGGTCCAATCCCACGGCAAAACACTACATCATTACCACTTGATTTTATGCACTTCTATCGTGTTTTATTATCACACGTAGTTATTATTATGGAAACCTTCTAGCCTGGTTTATTATATAGCCTAGGACTGAACAGACCACTAGGAGGTTTTGGGCGCTTACCGAGGCTCATAAACATAACCGGAGGCTAGGCAGATATATCCTTCCTATATTATACCCTCCAATGGGAAATTCCACTACCTGCTTGGAAATCTGCATCACTTTACTCCAGTTTTATTATTGTATGAGCGATAGATGGCGCAATGCAGCAAGGACACTAAGAACTTTCAATTGTATGTATTGAAATTAAAGAATGAAAATGTTCATAAATAATAAAATCTAGTATAGACGTTATTTAAATAATGGGACTTTAAAAGTGAACACGTGAGTTTCCTTTTCGGTTTTTGTTTCGGTTGAGAAACCAGTTTCGGTCCTACTCTAATGATTTTATTGTTCGACGTGGTTAAGCAGCTCGGTATCGGTACATACCTAATATATGTTTTTCTCTAACATCCTTGCCCCAAACTAAATGAGATCTTTTTTTTTACCTAAACGTGTGTAAAATTAAGTAAAATCTGTTGAATTCATGATCTTAGTTCTCGTTTCATAGCTCATACTTTAAATTTGGATTTTTTAACTGTTTTATTTATTTAACAATTTATGTACGTAAAACATTTATTTTAAACGCTGAAACAATTTTTGGATGGTACAAAGGTACAGCTTATTCCATATAGGAATCTCTTCCAGCAGATCTATTATAGTGTAAATTAAAAAACCGCGGCCATATTTTGGCGTGCATACAAGTAAAATGACAAGAAATCGACAAACAATATTTAGCGTACATGTAATATCTATATATAATTTACATATACTTAGCTATATGCAAGTGTAAAATATATATACTAATTAATAAACAATTATACAATATATAATAAACTAATATATGCATACCCATTATATTATAAATACTTAATTATAATATATACAAAAAATATATAAATAGATATATGTACAGTAAGTAAATATACAGTAATGAATGATAATTAATAATTACATATCATTAAAATTGAGAAAATGCTCTTTTACTCTCTCCTTAAAAACTTTGTGTTTGTTGCAATCCCGAATCTCCGGAGGCAAGGAATTCCAAGGTTTGGCGGAAAGAACAGTGAAGGAATAAGAAAAGAAGTCAGTTTTTTGTGGGGTGGTATTTGAAGAGGAGTACGTCTATGAGATCTGCAGGAAGAATCGTCTCAGTTAGGAAGTGAAGAACGAAAACGTAGATAGGAGAATTAGAGCAAGGATTAAAAAGACCATTAAAGAGGAAACAGGTATCCTATATTTTCAACGCAGGCGCGTTAGTAGCCAATGCAATTCTCTGCGAGCCTGAGACACATGTTCACGTTTTTTTTAGCCCATAAATAAATCGTAGGCAATGATTCTGTAAGCGCTCCAATTTGTTCAAATTCTCTTCTCAATCGTAATCAATGATTGGTTGGATCAGGGTCTTCTCTATCTTGGTTGGAAATCGCAAGTCGAACTTTACGACTAACATCACTAATGTAGGCTTTCCATGAGAGATTAGAGTCAAATATAACACCCAACTTCTTTGCTATAGCTTAATGTAATAGGCCCTCCTATTACGTTATTATACAGTGAGGAAATCTCGAGACGCGGACGAATACGCTCACTACCGATGATTAGCGCCTTTTATTTCACCGGATAAAAAATAATCCAAAAGATTTAGACCACTGATCAATACGGCTCAAATCATCGTTCACATTGGAAATCGTTGAACTTACATCTTCTAATGTAAAATGGCGATATATTTCCAAATCATCTTTTTATAACGCCACAGCGAATAAACAAATAAGCGATTTGTTCACCTTTTTCATTCGCTCATATATTTATCCATTCACTTTGACATAAAAATAATTGTACATTTAAAAAAGGAACACATTTCTACATTCTCAATGAACCAACATATTTTACGTATGGGGTCTTTATAAACGCTTCAAAAAAGGAAGTAATTTTTAAAATAGCCCAGCTTTTACTGTACAGCATCAAATGTGCTTTGATTGTACGTTTTCATTAAGCGCCGCTCGCTACTTCGGAGTTATTGTTCATTCCGCTACTTCTTCATAAATTCATTTTGTTCATAAAATTTAATTTCGAACCTCTCACGGGCTCCCTAATGTCGTTATTTATTATTAGCTCCGCTGTATTGTTATCGCATTTGCATGTGTAAATATTTATTAAATATATGAGGATACATTGTAACAATGGAGAGGTTTTAAAGCGTTGAGCACGGCCATTTATAGCTACAAATAGGTTACATATTAATATTGTTTTGGGATTTCTACTACTAGAAGTCTTGATAAGCGACGAAGCCCATAAATATCCGCACTGCCATAGGCCATGCAGATACCTTTGCGTTCTTTGCCCGATCTATTTGGCCGTCCGGTCTTGGAGCAACCGTCACTTCATGCCTGTTATAAGGGATATAAATAAGGCCGGTCGTGCCGGATATAGCTGAATAGAAACGTGGTTCAAAATAACCGAAATATCAGGAGTTTTTTTAATAATATACAGATTGTATTGTGAGGCACTACAAAATCATCGAGCGTATTCCATAGTGAAGTCTGATTACGAATATGTAAAAAATAGATGGCATATCAATTTACTAAACTGTCTTTAGAATTCTTACTAAGCGATTACCTCGGCCGCCCGGCCGATAGTCGCCCGTACCATGCGGTATACGGTATCATGCGGTGCCCATATTTTCTGAAACTAATGACACTCGATTCGGTGAATTTAAGCAACAATATTTTTATTCTAATATATTTTCGTTTCATTGGTTACATACGACCATTACCCACCATGTCCTAAAAATTGACGATCTTTTACAGTTCACCTTGTAGCAGGTAAGCGAGCAAACTGAGCCTTTTGATGACTACTGACGCCTATAGACATCCACATTATTGTCATGCAGATGTGTTGCCCTCTCCTCCTCTTCCCCTTCAATGGACTCTCTGACTGGCTACTCAGCGTAGCTATCGCTTTACGGCGCTGTCATGTGACCGCCCAGTCCTGTGATAAGTACCGTAAGGACTTGTGTTACAGGTACTAGAAAACGGACAATATAGTTAAGATTTTATTATAGAAATACATATAATACATGACCTAGGCGGGATTCGAACCCGCCACCTGTGGCCTAACATGCGAACTAATTTCGATAGCAATTTTCGATAACAGCTTTACATGTTGTTCTCGAGATAATAATAATGTTAATAATAATATCCGTGGAGTTACCACACCACGTCAGCTTAGCCCTATGCTAAGTACCGTAAGGACTTGTGTTGTGACAGGACTAGACAACGGAAATATATTTAATATTTTTATATATTTAAGAAATCTTATATATTTAAGATTTTTATTATAGAAACACATATATGACCTTGGCAGGATTTGAACCAGCGACCTCTGGCGAAACACGCGGTTTAACCAACACGGCACTAACCGAGCCAGCCAGTCGTTGAATAATAATGAGTAGATATTCGCATAACATCTAAATTAATAAGAATATTCTGTATTTTTACCGAATGATTTTCTTTTATTTATTCTATCTACGGTGGCACAAAAATATTAATAAAAAAAGTATAAATAGTTTTTCACTGGTGAAAAAAGGAGGCAAATAGGACACGTATGTAGCGTGCGGCGGCGCGGTTCCGAGTTGTGTACTCGCGACACGTCCGCTGAGCGCGCTGTTCCGGACGACGCAGGGCTGCTAATTGCAGTATTAATTTAGTAATACCTTTTTTATATCAAACAGCTTAAGCTGGTGTAATGTGTTAGCGCTTTTATCTTTAAAGCAAGTCGCGACCCGCCACCTCCGTGACATGATCGGGATTGTTATCTTAACAAATTTTACACTTAAATCCTCGAGAGAAAGGGTCCTCGGGATTCGCTCTATCCATGGGTGGATCCCGTATGAAAATCCGTTCATTAGATTTTGAGAAAGTCGACCATATAGACGGACAGTTTGTGGGTACATTGTTTAATCTATACTAAAATTATAAAGATGAAACATTTATTTGTTTGTTTGCACTAAATAATGTAAAATTTAAATGTTTTATACTTTTCTAAATCAATGATTTTTGCTATATTTCGTGAAACATCCGTGCGAAGCCGGGCGGGGGCGGACTGCTAGTGATATGTATAGGTATAGATGTGAAAGTGACTTTGTTTGTTTGTTACTCTTTCACGAATAGGCTACTGTTCGAAGAAGGCTAAAAAGTTTTAATCTCTTGTGTGGGCATTACTACAGATTCATTTGTTGACTGTATACATTGAAATGATGCCCTTCTAGGTCTACCATGATTCTCGCCTTGTCGTGGTGGTGGGCTTAATAGTTTGGGATGTAGACAGAACGTGGGTGAAGCGAAGGACAGAGGAGGAGGAACCCTGTCCTGAAGTTGGTGGGGTTCCTGTGGTGCGGGCCTATCTCTCTTTGGTTTTGTGGCATCTGCCCCTTCAGGAACTGTCCAGCCGTCGAGGTACCTAGGATTTATAGTTCCGGGGCACCTCGCCACAGGTGATGGTACTCACGGTGGATTTAGGCGGTTACTATAATTCGCCACGAGCCCTGGACCTGGACCTCATTCAGGACCAGCGTTGGCGAGTGAACGGGTTTCCCCACATCACGAAAAAAAAAGTGTCTCTCTAGACTCTTTCAGTGTAATAGAAGTAACACAATGTAAACAAAAATTGCACCTCATGTTCCTATTATTGAATCCGGTTAAGGATGTAAGGTTGTAGAATCCAACATGAATTAAAATTAATTTCGGGTTGAGCCAGTGAATAGTGTCGAACTCAGCAAGCCATTAACCAAATTTCGCCTCCCTTTCATGTGTTCATACTTCATAGATATACGATTTCACTTTTGATAGTAGGTACATCGTTGAGTACTGTAGACATTTTTGACTGACATCTAAGTCCACCCGTGACCATGGTTTCTGTAAAGCTTCTGAGACGTCGGACTGGTTAAAAAATTAAATAAACCGCGATACAATCCGTAAATATACTTTTATTTCAATGTGTAACATTCGCAATGTGTAATTTTTAGCTATAATTTTTACTTATAGAAAACTTACGACGATAAATATCAAACGGCCTCATTGAGGTTTGGAGTTTACGCGAATGTTACTCGTCATCATCATTATCAGCCCTTATCGGACCACTGCTGGACGGAGGCCTCCTTCAATGAACGCCAAGACGGCCGGTCTCATGTTATCGCATCCACGGATCGGCTACTGCACGGAGATCGCCTTCCCTCCTGGTAAACGGACGACCAACACTTACTGGCCCATGTGCCATGTTAATGTTACTCATTACAATAAAACTACTTTTACGGAATTTATCGCGGTTTATTTAATCATTTAAGTAGCCCCACGTTTCAGCCTACCTGTGACCATGGTTGCTGTAAAGCTTCCGAATCTGTAAAAAACAATTTAATTGTAAAAAGGCGTTATATTAAAAAAGAGGTTTTAATTCATTAATAGCAATTTTTATCAACTGTGAAGTAACGCTGTTGATATCTCACGAACAACACGAAAGTGCATTTGAGTTACAAAACGTGACTCTGGAAAAAATTATAACGATCTGAACACCAGTTTTAAGTGCGCTGTACAACTTTTATCGAGTTAATGAACGGAGTTGTTGAAATAAATAAAAGTGGCCTGTAGTTTGTAGATTGATTTCTTAAGCGCTGGCTCTTCAGTAGGTAAATGCTAAGTGGTGCAAATTGTGTTGACGATAGGGGGTTATTTTGGAAACCCCAGGAAGATGCTACGATTGAGGGAGAGGCGGGGGGAGTGCAACATCTGCGTCTAGTCACACAAAGGCACTCAATTTTTTTCTAGAATAGGACGTCAAACGAGAAATCGGCGAGCAAAGTTTATAACTGCCGACGCCCATGAACATCCACATAATTAATATGACGATGCGCTGAAATGGGCCACCGGATACACACAAATTGCACGAAACGCGACACCGATTATGTCACTTTACGGCGGTGTTGTGTGAGTGAGAGGTACCTCCCCGGTCGTGCCGGCCCAATTCAGCTGTAATGCAGCACGGCTCTACCCCTCGCTAAATTTAAATTAATAGAAATTATTATAAATTAAGCAATTCCGGTTCATCTCTTCCCGATTACGGGAAAAGTCCGTTTATATGTTGTAGCGGTTGCAATAACTACGCCGTCAATGTTAGGTCCCTCTGACGTAAGCTGGACTTGCAAAGAGCAATAATGACAGACAACAGACGGGTACAAGTGACACTTTATGTAATCCGTCTCTTGTTCTGTGTCAGTCAACAGATTTTCATAATTAAGGGGAGAAGCTGAATTTGATTTTAAGGGCCCAGGATGATCCGTGAGGCTGTTGAAACTTAAAAAAAAACATGCAAATTTCATTAGAGAAGATGGCTGGGTGCTTCCATCTGCGTTGTGCCCGGTTATAAACAAATTCAAATCAAAATCCATACGTAACACCCCACAGCTGCATGATACAATAAGCGCTTTCTGCGTTAATCGGAACAACTAATGAATTAAATAAAATCTTCAGGTACCTTTAATAACGTATGACATCGGGACGTTTGTCACCTCAGACCACCCGTGACCGGGATGAAGCTTCTGAAACTTCCTGATCGTAAAATACTTAATAAACCGCGATAAAATCTGTTAAAGTAGGTTTATTATAATATATAAATAACTTTTATTTCTCAAAAATCCCCATTACAACATAATCCTCAGGATTCAGCATCCCCAGTAAGCAAGAGACTACTTTTGTTGGAGCTGTCTCGCTCATTCCCTTCCTATTACAAGTGTTGAGAAACTTACACTTACTGTTACAAATTTTACTTTTGATAAAAAATTATTATACATTCTTTTTAACATCTGCATAACAATTTTTTTAATAATAGTCTTATTTCATACTTTAGGGTAGTACCCTGTACCGGTTAATGGCTACTGCAGACAGCTGAGCTAGATAATCACAGGACCCCCAACATGGTTCAAGCCTTGCCGTGGCGGTGAGGCTTAGTAGCCTGGGGTTAACCCAGGCGAAGCCAATTGCACCGAAGGGGGATCTTTACACCCCTCTTATAAGAAGAGGGGGCTTCAAGATCTGGAGGAGGAATCGTTCTTGGTACCCCTCTTATAAGAAGAGGGGACCTAAGAGCGACAGGAGGTGGCGCTTCTGCGCACGGGGCAAGGTGCGAGGATGGGAACCTCACCCCATTGCACTGTCCCAAATTCGGTGGGGTTGTCCTGTAGTGTTGGTAACCTCATCTGTGGAGGTGGAGTTGGTCCCTTAGGGGGCTGACTAGCCGTCGAGGTGCCCTGATGATTGATATTTCATGGCACCTCACCAAGGGCGGTACTGATGGCACTCGCGGTGGCTTTTGTGGGTATTCGGCACTATCATGTGCCGCGAGTCCCACACACCACTGGACCCCACCCAGGGCCGGTGAAAGCGCGTAAATGCGTTTCCCTGCGTCACCAGAAAAAATAAGATAATCACAAGACACGCATGACTTCTCTATAAGTGTTCGTTTTCAAAGACACTTTCCTACATCACGCATTGAGTTGTAATTAACTCATTGCGTGCAGTAAGAAAGTGTCCCTGAAAATCCCATTCCTAAGGGGGTGAATTAGGAGGGAATGAAATAAATTGCATGTGAAAAATAATCTTCTTTTGTTATACGAGAAGGCTATGAGAGAAAGAAAAAAAAACATCCGCATAGAGATCATGCAGATGCGTTGCACATCTTTCTCCCACCATGGATCACCAGAAACTCACACTTCACTCGATACGCGTCATAGCCGCCTCTTTACGGCGGTATCACATGAGCGAGAGATCCCCGGGCGTGCTAGCCCAATTCGGCTGCAATGTATCATGCACAGCTCTTACTAATGTCCGTGTGTCTGACCTCCCCCTCTTTTACATCTGTGTTGTGATGACAGCTGGAGTCTTTTTTTTTTTTGTTGACGCGGGGAAACGCATTTACGCGCCTTCGCTGGCCCTGGGTGGCGTCCAGTGGTGTGTGGGGCTCGCGGCACATTATAGTGCCGAATACCCACAAATAAACCACCGCGAGTACCATCAGTGCCGCCTTTGGCGAGGTGCCCCGAACAGCAAATCATCTGGCCATCTCGCCGGCTAGAGAGCCCTAGAGAGTCCCCTAAGGGACCGACGCACCTCCACAGATGGGGTTGTCCGCACCACAGGACAACCCCACCAACTTTGGGACAGTGCAATGGGGCGAGGTTCCCATCCTCGCCCCTTGCCCCGTGCGTAATACCTCCACCTCATTGTTTTTACTCTTCTGGCCCCTTCTCTTCTTATAAGAGGGGTAGAAGGATCGCCTCTTCCTCCTGCTCCTTAGTCCCTTCTTCTTATAAGAGGGGTAGAAAGAGCATACACCTCCTTCAATTATCTTCGCCCAAGGTGTCTCGGATCACCCCAGGCTACTGAGCCCCACCGCCACGACAAGGCTTGAACCATGGTGGGGAATGACAGCTGGAGCCTGCGTTAGACTCATACAATATTTAGTACGCCCGCGAAGGCCATAATGATGAGAGGACCTTGGATGTGTTATAGCTGGCCATCGTACACGTAATACTCCTCACCTAGAGTCCATCTTTAGGATGGTCACACGGCTCTCCATATGTCATTCCGACGTAACGCATCAACACATAGAAGTATATGACATGGTGTCAAAAGAGAGCTAGAAGTTTAAAGCAAAGTAAAAAATTTCATTAATAATGTCTCTAATCTTGTCAGTCTAAACATTTAATAATCTATGAACGAGTTACTATCTACTTCTACTAGTTGAAGGTGCGTCGAAGTATTTTCTTGATAGTTGACGTCCGTTGAATACGAAATTGAAGTCACTGCGTTAAATATGTTCCAAAAGGTTATCCTTTGTACAGAGGAGTTCTATCATAACAATAGTTTGTTTTAAATGTGCAATTAATAGCGTAATGACGAGCTCCTGCCTCCCCCCAACTGTGGTGAAGATATTATGATCGGAGAATGCCGTGATTTTCAAGGTATCGTCCTTACATATATATTATTCCAGATTTCAGCCATATTTTCGTGTCCTATCATCAGTATCGATATCTTAAATCACTGCAGGAGCCATCAAAGTGCGCCTGACATCAGACAAGGCCCTCGACAGTGGTAGTAAAGTCTTTATCAAGACTAGGTACTTTAGTACAAGAAAATGTGTACATACACAGGTACTATTCAGTTTGTGTGCCTTTTTCATTACAATATACTCGTATTTTAGTATGTTAAATATTTTATTAAACGATTTCAATTATTACGAAGATATCTGTTATGTGAGAAGATGTTAATAGTATGAGTCCTTTATAATTCTGTGTCTAATTCGTTTTGTTTTTTTTTTTGAATTGGCAGGCCAAGTTTACCACTTATGTTGTCGATTTGTTGTCAAAAAAAAAAAAAATGAACAAAAAAAATGTTGGCGTTGTCTATCGTGTGTCACTTATTAGGTCATAGTATCCGTTACTTGTGTTTTGTGTCACTATTAAATAGGCTGTAGACAGTCCGATTGAAAATAAAAAGGATGTCCAGCTGTGAAGTTGGGAGACTTTGCTTTTGAAGATGTTATTGTTCATTTATTTATTTGGAAAACGTCTTTCTCTTAAGCTTAATTTTCATTCTATAATAGAATTAATCCCACAAGGAGTGACACTCAGTAACACTACATTCTAAATTGGCTGTGAGTTGTGACTGCATATGTTAAATTATTAAAAAAGAAAAGAAAATAAATGCACATATAGTTATATATCTCTGATATTTCGTTATCTGTTTCCGTGTTATTTACTAGTTGAGGTACACTCATGCAATTAAGCTTACAATAAACTTAATGTTTGAAATTTTTAATATTAAAAGTATTCTTGTTTCAGAATTAGTCAACATCGCATATAAATTATGTTTGTAAGTATCTATTTTGGATAATAGGCTTATCAATTTTCTCAAATTAGATATTGTATATTGATTAGATGGCCTAGGTGCATACCTGATAAATAGAAGTATATTTAAAGAAAACTTATTTATAAAATAAATAGTTAAGTATATAAAAATATGAAAACTTAGTTTCAAGTGTAATCACAAAATTAAGATAAATTATGTCATAAAAAGTCTTGGTATATGATTACAACAATACATAGTACCGAGATATACAAGAAGTTAATAAATCAACCTAAAATTTAGAACTTATTGTTAGGTGATAACATTATTTAAATTTTCATTAGGTCCTCAATTATTATTTTATTTAGTTTTTTTATATTTGTTGTACTTAATATCGGCAAATGACTTTTTTTTGCATAAGGTACGGAACATATTTTTTATAATATTCATATATTATAAAAAAATATGTTCCGTACCTTGCAAACCACCTTACCTTGGGAAACGGAGCAAGCGAATATTTTTAATAACTGCCTACGCCTATAGACATACGCATTATTATTGTCATTCAGATGCGTTGCCCGCCTTTCCTCCTCCCCTTCAATAGGCCAGGGGCTACTCACAAACCGCACGAAACCTGAGAGGTTATCTGTCACTTTACGGCATTGGCATGTGAGCGATTAGCACTTACCTCCCTTTTCAACTTCACTTTTTGTTTCAAAAATTACACCAACATTTCAAATTGTGTGTTGCTCGTTTTCATTGTTTTTGAACTTGTATCGTCTTCATTTTGATCTTCTGTGCTACCCTATTACTTCGCAATGAGCAATAGTAATTCTATTATATACTTGGTCTGGCCACAAATACTGTTTCATAAAAAATATAACATTTGAATTTGGATTGTCATTTTTATACGATTGCTCATTGTGTTTTCTCATTTTCGCGCCAAAACATTGTACAATATTTTTCGTTATTAAAATGGTGTGGTGTGGTAAAGAAGACGGAATCGCTGTGATTGCATTACACATAGTAGGTAAGGAGCCAAAATATTTTTTTTAAACTCTCCATACACTTTGTATTAGTGAAATGTTTGTGTACCAGTCTATTAGTAGGTACAATGTGAAATCCTCTGTTTGTGTCAGAGAAATGTCTGGCCGTCCACGTGGCGTTCGTAAAAAGGCCAAAGCGGTAAGGGAAAGAATTCGAAGAAATCCTGCCCGAAAGCAAAAGATTTTATGAAGATAGCACCTATGCTGTCTACATTTCCCAAAATAAAATCTTTGGAATGAATCATGTCGTGTATATTAAGAGATGACTGAAGAAGACCTCTTAGGCTAAGAGACACGCACCGACCTGTGCGTCTCTTGGAGGCTGCAATTTCAAATAAAAATAATTTATCGGCAAATTTCTTAACTGATAAATTAAAGATGAATAAAGTGGTAAAATTGAAACAACTACTGAAGCGGAACGCAAACGAAGGTAACAGAAAAAAATTGTCTACGGATGAGATTTTCTTTTTACAATTGAGCAAGATTTTAACAAACGAAATGACCGTATTTATTCCCAAAGCTCTAAGGAAGCTTTTCAATTATTCGACATAGTGCCACGTGGGCATAATCCGAGTTTAGTGATGGTTTGGTGGGTGTTAGCTATGAAGGAGTGACTGAGTCATATTTTTGTTGTAAAGGTATCTAAACATCGGCACAAGTGTATGAAGATGCCATTCTTGAGAATATAGTGAAGCCCCTTAGTAACACAATGTTCAATAACCAAATGTGGTCCCTCCAGCAAGACTCGGGACCAGATAATAAAGCTCGATCCACCAAATATTGGTTAAAACGAACGTTCCGAACTTGATCAGAGCTGACTACCCTTCATCTAGTCCCGACCTCAACCCGCTGGATTATGATTTATGGTCAGTTTTAGAGAGTGCAGCGTATTCTGAACGCCATGATAATTTGGAGTCCCCAAAAAAATCCATACTATTGGCAGTGAAGAACTTTCCCATAGAAAGAGTGCGTGCTTTTGATAACTGGCCTCGAAGTTTAAAGGACTGTATTGCAGCCAATGAAGTGAAATGAAATTGTTTTATATTTGTGTATTAATCAAACACACTGTAAAAGGAATAAATGCTATTTACAATTAAAAGATCTTTTTTTTCTTTGTTACAATATTTATGACCAGACTAGGTATGCTGTGATGAAGATTAAGGTACGAAAATAGTGGGCCCTGTTGCTGATAGATGCGAGACTTCAGAATAGGCCGATGGTACCCGATATTTTAGTGGGTGTTTGGTTCATCTGCGAATGCACACACTGACACTACTGATATTATAAATGCGAAAGTTTGTAAGTATGAATGTTTGTGACTCTTTCACGTGAAAACTACTGAATGGATTTTAATGGAAAGTTACCATTATATTAGCATCAGAATAACACATAGGCTATATAAATAATATAAATTGAATATAATAATTGTTGCAAATGGGTTTGACCGTAGTCCACGCGGACGAAGTCATGGGTAACTGTTAGTAATAAAAAGTCCCCAAAAAAATCCATACTATTGAAAATCTATAACTGTTAGTAATAAAAAGTGTGATGGGACATGACGGTCTCACAGAAGGAAGCCATCGCCTGGTAGGACTCGTCACCGAGCATCGCGACGATGATGCTTGACTTTGACAAGACCCCTCCGACAACTTATGTCAGATCGTGACACAGCGCCGCCCATCTCGGCCATACCTCGAGGGTGTGCTGGGCCGAGTCCACCGCCGCGTCACCAAACAATCGTGATACCGAGTCGTCGGCTCCCTACGGGCCGTCTTACACAGATACTCACCGAAGCAACCATGCCCGGTGAGCATCTGCGTCAGACGGAAGGTGAGGGGTTTGCGCCTACGGCGCATCCACCGCTCGAAGACCGGGCGCAAGGCAGCCGTTATCTCTCTACCGTACGGCTGCCGCGACAGGTCCTCCCCCCACCTCTGCATTAACGCCACATACCCTAACCGGCGAATCCGTAGGATCTCGTCAAGCTTGGGGCTCAGGCCGAGAACCCTCCTATCCGAGACATAGGAGCAGCTCTCGGCAAGAACCTCTGCCACGCCATACTCCGACAGACACCGGAGTACAGCTGCCTGCAGGCGGCGCTAATTCCTCCGAGGTGGTTCGGGAGGAGTCTGCCCAGCGCACTCGCCGCCTTCACGACCTTCGGTCCCACCATAGCGAAGTGTGGGCCGAAGGTCTACCCTCCGTCAAGGATGAGCCCCAGATATTTTATGTGGGGGCTCAACCTGACCCTCACCTCTCCGATCTGTAGAGCGGCCCCCGGTGGGGGTCCCCTGCGGCCGGTTCCTCGGAAGACAATGGCTTCGGTCTTGTCTAGTCTGACCCGAAGCCCTAACCTCCCTGTGCGGCTGATCACGAGGTCAACGCCGACCTCGGCCAGCCGTGCCGCCTCCTTGTAATCTCGTCCCCGGACATAGACGAGTGTCATCTGCTATGCGGATGACACCCATCCCGGGGAGGAGACGGCCTCGCAGGACCCAGTCGTACCCGACGTCCCACAGGATCGGTCCAAGTACAGAACCCTGCGGAACGCCGCGCCCGCCTCGCCGCCACTCCATGGACCCCGACCGGTTCTCGAGGGCCACTCTGCGACCGGAGAGATACGCCTCCAACAGCCTCACGAAATAGGGAGGCACCTGAAAGAAGATCAGTGCCTCCCGTATCACGCTGCGCGGAAGACTGTTGAAGGCGTTCGCGATGTCCAGCGACACCGCGACCACCACCTCCCCCCTTTGTTCCGCCTCACCCGTCACCGCCCGCAGGCGCTTGAGGGCATCGATGGTCGACCGGCGTGCACGGAACCCGAACTGTGACTCCGAGAGTCCGGGTCCCGCTCCCTCCTCCAGATGCTGTACGAGACGGGAGGCCACAATCCATTGTAAGGCCTTCCCAGTCTCGTTCAGCAGCACGTTCGAACCGACGAAGCCATGGGCCTCCCTGCCTTTGGAAGCAGGCAGAGCCGACCCTCCTTCCATGCCCCCGAGAACTGACCAGACCGCAGGCAGCGGTCAAAAGTTTCCCGCAGGCTATCCCCGAGGTGCACGAGAGAGATCGCTAGCATTCTCCCGTGCAGCCCGTCTGGACCCGGTGCCCTCTTCTTACTCTGGAGGCGAGTCAGAATCGCCTCCATTTCAGCCTCCGTGACGGGTGGCAGAACACCCTCCTCTACGTCCGACGCCTGCCGAGCCATCCTGAGGGGCGTGAAGCCCACGAGTGTGTCGGGGAACAATTCCCCGACGATCTTCCCCAGTTGGTCCGGCTGGAGCAACTCCGTGATGGGGGCCGACGGGGCGCGGAGCTTGTTCCGCGCCCATTTATACGGTCGGCCCCATCAGTCTCTATCGAGATCCCTTACGAGCTCCAGCTGGGCCTCCTCCTTGGATTGGCTAATGGCCTGCTGCAGGATCTTCACCTTCTCCACGTAGATCCTGCTCAGCCTGTCGTCCCTGTCGACGTCCTGGGGTCGTCTCCGCCTGCTCCGGGTGTACTGCATCCTGGCCCCGTTGCAGGGGGCCTGGAGGCCGGACATTTCGGCCGTCCACCAATAGAGCGCCCGCCGCTGGGGCGGACTCTTCGCGGGCGGCATGGCCGCTCTGCACACCACAGTGAATGCGTCTCAGAGCCGACCAGCCGCCTCGTCCACCCCCAACTCCGACAGCGGCGGGAGGCTCCAACGGCCGACGATGGCGGCCTCCTCTGCCAGCTCCCGTTTGAGCCTAGTGAGATCCCAACGCGGAAACCGGCTCTTCCCCCTATACGACGTCGTTGATGTCGGACGAACGGAAGTCGGAGACACCCCGAACCGTATGTAGCTGTGGTCCGAGAGTGTCTCCACCTCCGTCTCCACCCGCCACCCCTCCACTCTGCGTGCTATGGCCGGCGTGGCGAAAGTGACATCCACCACGGAACCTCCCGACCATCGCACGCACGTCAGGACTGTCCCTGTATTGAAGAGGGACAGTCCGGCAGCTTCCGCCCACTTCTCCACCTCCCTCCCTTTCGGGTTCGTGACCGGGTTACCCGATGCCGTGGACTTGGCATTGAGGTCCCCGGCCACGAACACCTGGAGGGGGGCTAGCTGCCCTACCAGCGGCCCCAGAACTTCGAGAAACCGTTCCAGGGCCGCCAGATTCCGGTTCGGGGAGAAGTACATCCCTACGAACGCCACCTCTCCCCAAATCGCCGCCACGTACCCGCGGCTTTGTTTACGACGGGAGGGCCGGCTCCAGGCCGCACCACGATCGCCACCGAGCCGTCGGTGTCCCCAGCCCAGCTTGGACTGGAGGGCACGGCGTACGGCTCGGCTACGATCGCGACGTCTATCGCCCACTCCGCCATGGACTGCAGGAAAAGGTCTTGAGCCCTGGCGGAGTGGTTGACGTTCACCTGGAGGACGCTGAGATGGCGTGGCATATTAGGCCATCTCTAGGTCCGACCCCTTGACCCCTCTTGTGGCACCTGGTAACTCCAGAAGTCGTGCCCCTGTCGCCGACGGGCGTCTCCGCAAGGGGCCGATGCCCAGCCCCCCCAGATCTACCTCCGCTCCGCCTTCAGTAGCGCCGAAGCATAGGAAGCCCCCTTATCCGCTGCCTCCGGCCGTAATTTCAAGATTACGGCCGAGCGTAAGCTTCCGCTTCGCTGCCACCTTCTTTGCAGGTGTCGCAGATGACACAGGCCTCTCCTGCAGCTTCTTCGCCGGCTGCGCTGGTGCCGCCGGCTTCCTGCTCAACATTGATTAGCAGAATTCAACAACAGTCGCAATCTGCCTACAAAATTCCTGCAACTTTAAGTTGCGGTTAGTGACTATCGACTTAATCCATGGACGACAAATATATTGCGTACTGAGGCGCCAAGATAAGACCTAAGTAAAGTGATAGCGCCATGTATCACGTGAACAACGCCATCTGTTTCAACAACATGTAAACTCCTCTCAGCTTTGCTCTAGAATTATTCTCCAAGAAACCTTGACAATATTAGGGCAATATGAACTTAGAAAATACGTTGATTTAGTATGGTTACTGGCAAGTGTTTTAGCTTTTCTATATGTGCCCCGAATTTTAAGTATACCTACGGCCCTACTTACCGTATGGTGATATATGTATGTATGCCTGGTGTGAAATGTTCATATGTTATAGGACTAAAGCGAGTGCGTCGTTTTAAGGTATTTTTATGACAAAAAATCTAATCTAACACGGTTTAAAAAAGGTAGTGGGAGTAATAGATTCATTAGTTGTTTTCAATAACAATGAAGCAGTGAGTAGCTATAAGACTACAGTGGATACTCTCTAATGAGTGTCAAACTATCTCACAGAATGTGAATAAAATTCTTTCCGTAAAAAAAGCGCCGTGGAGTTTAAAATGTTTGTAACTATTGCCGCGCTTTGCTAATACAACACACACTGAACCACGAGCCATGAGATGAGATGAAGTGCGTCAGGAAAAGTAATCCTTAAATGATTATCATGAGCCAATTAGTTTCACTAATAATTTATTAATAATTTGAGTTCTTAACTAGAAGACTTTGACTTGACTGTGTGAAGATGGTGTCAACCAAATGATTCAATGCCTAATGTCAGGAGGTGTCTCATTCAATTTCATAACCGCTGCCTAAAGCTATGGAGAATTGACTAGTAAGGCCTGCACCGAACCCACAAGTTAAATAGAAAGCACTATTGGTCTTGCACTAGCTTTACCAACTAATCAATGGCAAAGAGTAAAACGTCGCTAAGAAATTAGCTAACATCATACAAAACCTGAATTAGACCCATCATCTCATATTGCAGCGTAGTGCTCACACATGCTTCCACCTCGAATGTAGCTATTTTGCAACGCGTACAAAATAGATTCCTGCGAATTGCCACAGGCTGTCCCTGGTGGACGTAACAGCCCCAGCACATTAGATGTACATAGAGATTATGATTCCCCACTATCGCAGGGAAAGTGCACCCCAAAGTACACTCTGATCGAGTACTACTGCTGATCCTAATCCTCTCGTTACTTAGGCAGCGGACTACAGTTCCGACTGCATTACAAACGTGGGGCGTCGTCCCAGATTGATTTCCCTAGTCAGGATAGGTCAACCGGCATTTCTAAAAAGTACCTTTACGCCTGTTACCCCCAAGAGGTATGCAGAAGTGTGCTACTACAGCCACAACTCGCAAGTCCTGTGGATATACTTGGACACAACCGGCATTTCTAGACCCACGATAATGGAGTTCCAAGTTTAGCTGCCTCGTATGAACTGCCCCCCTCCCGTCACAGAGGGCCAACAGCCTAACCCTGGATATGTTATTTTCATTACTGATGATAATTTGTGAGGACATTTTTATTGTATAGGATTGGAGATACATACCATAAGCATACTTGAATGTTAACTATTAAGTGCACATGCATGGTGGACGTGCGATTATATTTCTTTTCTTTCGGAGGGACCTAATACAGGTTGGCGGAGCTTGACCAGCCTCAACAGATCGACTGACGACGAAAACTGTTCTGTCTTCAGGCGTGCCATTATATCCCAGCAGTGCCTTTTTAAAGTTAACTGCCTACAAAAAATATAAAATGATTACCGACTTCACCGTACAGGTGGGTCGTCGACATCTTACTAAACAGACGCGGACCTATGAAAAGACCTGAGCAAAGTGATAGCGCGATGTAACTTATTAACAGCGACATCTTTTTCAACAATATGAAAACATATTTCCTTGGCCGGAGCCAACAGAGCGGACTCTGCAATTATTGTCTGCAAAATTTTATACGAAGTAGCCAGTCGTGGTAATAACTAAGGCAAAATGAATTTAAAGAATACAATTATGAGTAATAAAATAAAAATGTAAAAGCGAAATTTGTAATTAGCACAACCGTAAACTTCATACCAGGGAACCTTCAGCCCATTAGGAACTGGTGTGAAGTAACAGATCGAACCGGAGAAAAAAAACTATATAAAAATATTTTAAATTATTTTGTAGTTAAGTTCGTAATAGTTACCCTGTAGCATATATGTATATAAGACGGATCTCCGTGCAGTACCCGGTCCGGGTTGGATGCGAGTAGCAGGAGATCGGTCGTCTTGGCTTTCATTGAGAGGGGCCTATTACAGCAGTGGACCGACAAGGGCTGATAATGATGATGATGATATATGTATATATAAACTATAACACTTTAACAGGAATCTGTGAATATATACACCATATTATAGTCAGTAAAAAACGTGCCTAAAGCGAATTTTACATTGAGTGGTGTGAATTTCTTACATAAGCGGCGAGTTGACTAAGTGACGGTAGACTCTCGTGCGAGCCGGCCATTAGGTTGAAACGCTTCGTCCTCCTTGTCGTTAATGAAATTTAGTAAACTTCTTCTCAGTTAAGTAAAGGAAACATTTACTAAAGATCACCTAAGAATATTCATAATTTACGCATTGTTATAAAAGTAGTCTCAGCACAAATAATTGAACAATTGTTTCCAAAATCACAAACATATCATAAACTTTATAATGTTATATATTACTAACGAGCAGAACCATGCGTTTTCACCCGCGTAATCCACCCTCTAAAATACACAACAACACCACATCATCACGCCAGTTCCCTAACGAGGTAGGCAGAGAGACAGGACACGATCCTTGCCTCCTCCACTTTCCTAACTCTATTCTCATACAAACACGCCGGTTGCGAAGACACCGAACACCACCTTCGGACAGCACCCGACCAATTTGATCGTGGTATGTTAGTCTGAGTCTTCCCCGGTACCTTCATCCTTCCACATTCGCATTGTATTTTTTCTGCATGTCCGAACTGTCGCAGCATGCCTTTTCTCATTTTAACACCGATACTTTCATTCATTCCTAATATCTCTCTCACTTCTTTATTACGAACGCGGTCAGCAAGGGTTACGCCACATATTTTTCGCAACGACCTCATCTCGACCACATTAACTCTACTTTCATGCTGTTTCTGACATACCCAACTCTCACTTCCATGCAGTAACGTAGCAAGTCCCACTAGCACGTAATTGTGCAGGACGAGACGGACATCATTTTTTTTTGGTGACGAAGGGGAATGCATTTACGCATGATACCTGGGAGCCTGGGTAGACCTCCAGACCTATGCTGGACTCGGCCGCTGGGTAGCAATACCAACTAAACCCCTACGGGAGCCTTAAGCCGCTAATAGTGGTGGGTCCCTGATCTGCAGGCAACAGGACCCCTCCAGCGACAGACTGGCCTCGGCGAAAAGGCCAGACTTCACCTCCTTGGGGACTGTCCGGCTACGCTATGATAGTCCTCACGACGCCGTGTCATTATGAAATGGATCGGGTTCCCATCCCGGCCCGAAACGGAACACAGGGGCACTACTGAAGGCGCCGCAGATAGCGCCTCCTGGGGGAGGCCACGTCGGCAGCCTCCTCTCTTTCCCGCTCGTCGGCTTCCTTCTGGGATATGACGGTCTCGCAGAAGGAAGCCATCGCCTGTTAGGACTCGTCACTGCCGAGCATCGCGACGAAGATACTCGACTTTGACAAGTCCCCTTCGACAACTGCGGGCCGTTCGTCTTACACAGATACGCACCGAAGCAACCATGCCCGGTGAGCACCTGTTTCACATGGAAGGTCAGGGGTTTGCGCCTACGGCGCACCAACCGCTCGAGGACCGGGCGCAAGGCAGCCGTTATCTCTCTACCGTGCGGCTGCCGCGCCAGGTCCTCGCCCCACCTCTGCATTAACGCCACATGCCCTAACCGGTGGACCCGCAGGATCTCGTCATGCGTGGGTTTCAGGTCGAGAGCCCTCCGGGCGGCGGTAGTCGTAAGAGGGGTTTGATTGCTCGTTCGCATCATGGCCAACAAAAGTTGGCTACTATTGTTGGCCATGGTATTGCATATGTAATAACAGTTCATTGGACTAGCGAAGACTGTTATGTCTTCTTGTTTAGGAAGACTTAAGGGGGATGGACCCCCTCTTTTTCAGCAGATGAGAAGAGATGTACCGGATTGAATGTGGTATTAGCCTACTTCTAGCAACGATAGCGATAGCCACATTTCTCAGCTATCTACCGAAAACTTATGTTGGCCTGTCAAGAACTGCAGTAAATTAGTTTTATTTTAGAACAAGTATCATCAACTCTCCAATTATATCAATAATAATACATAGCGTTACTCTCTTTGCCACACCATAGACGGCATTTGTCTGATGGCTCCATAGAATATTAACAGTTCGTATTAGTAAAATATGTAGTTTACACGTGGTCAAAACAGATGGCGTTGTTAGCGAGTTACATCGCGCTATAGCTTCACTCTGCTCATTTGATAACACCACGTTCAATTTTCTATTGGCTGATGTTTATGGGCAACGTCGGTAGTCACTAACGCAACAAAGTGTTGCGATACTTTTTTGTCGGCAGTGCACTTTAATAAAGTTCTGCCTCGTAATAATAACATGTTATGGAATCTGGTTAGAAAATTTATTAAATATTGACAACTATATTGTGCCGATTATGGAATATATTGACCGAACCTAGAAGTGTAGTAATAGTTATTATCATGATCATCATCAGGACCACGTTCCACTGCTGGGCGTAGTCCCTCCATAAACATCATTTAAATTACATAGTTATAATTATATATAACCATTGACGTCTACATTATTCTAAATTTATAACTAATTATAAATTGTTACTACTATAAATATTATGGGCCACACTAAGCCGGTGTCACAGATTACTCACTATTAAAGTAGCTAATCGAGTCATGTCCACCACGGTTCAAGCCTTGTCGTGGTGGTGGGGCTCAGTAGCCTGGGGTGAACCCAGGCAAAGCCAATTGAACCGTGGAAGATGCTCTTTGCACCCCTCTTATAAGAAGAGGGTGCTAAAGAGCGGGTGTGACACCTTTATCTGTACCCCTCTAATAAGAAGAAGGGACAAAAGTGAAACAAGAGGTGGCGCTTATTACGCACGGGACAAGGGATGAGGATGGGAGCGTCCCTCATTGCACTGTCAAAGTCGGTGGGGTTGTCCTGTAGTGCGGGGCAACCCCATCTGTGGAGGTGGAGTCGGTCCCTTAAAGATCTCACTATCCTTCGAGGCGCCCAGATGATTTGTCGTTCCGGAGCACCTCACCAAGGTCGGCAGTGATGACACTCGCGGTAGTTTTTGTGGATATTCGGCACTATAATGTGCCGCGAGCCCCAATCACCACTGGATCCCAAACAGGGACAGTGAAGGCGCGTAAGTGCGTTTCCCCGCGTTAACAAGAAAAGGAGCTAATCGATACATAACTTCTATCTACCACATACTTGCTACTTATTTTAATAAGCCCCTATTTTTCGATAATATGGATAAAAAAATGTGTCAACAATGCACCACCATAGTTTAAGCCTTGTCGTGGAGATGGGATTAGTAGCCTGGAATGAAGACACGCGAGGCCAATTGGAACCGGGGGCTGCTCTGTGTTACCCCTTTTATAAGAAAGGGGGACGGATGATCAGGAGGAGGTGGCGTTCTTTATACCCCTCTTATAAGAATAGGATAACATATAATATAAGAACTAGGCATTGGCACAAAAAGCAGTCTTACCGCTTCAGACGGTCTCTTCAAGACAACCAGAATTTTAAAGCAGACAGAATATAAACAAAACAGTTGGCACAAACATTATTGTAGATCCTAGGATAGAGAAAAACTAAATTTTGTATGTATGTACAATGACAAAAATAGAAATAAAAATTTAGTTTTTCTCTGCAATCGAGAACTAAGAGATAGTTGTTTGAATGTATTGTCACTTTTCGACGGAAATTCAAGTTAACACTTAAGTAAATAAATAAACTTTAAATATTTTTTCAAAAAAAGTATTTATTGTTACTTTTTTTATTCAAGTGAGAATTAAGAGCCTTTTGCCCAATATTGATGCCCATTGACGCGGAGGCCCGCGGATACACTATCCTGGCCCCTGACCAGCCAACATACTTCCCGGTGAACCCGGACCACCAGCCCGACGTATTAGATATCGCTGCGGACGTCCGTCTGCGGCGGACGTGGACCGCCTGGCGGAAGGCCTAACCTAGGCCTTCACCGCCGCGCTGGCCGCGGCCACCAAACCCCCGGGCCCAATCCCCGTCTCCCGGTCGGACCTCACCCGCCGATTGGACCACTTAATAAAAGAAAAGCGCAAGCTCCGCCGTCAATGGCAAAGAACAAGATGCCCCACTATCCGGGCCGCTTTCAGCAGAGCTGCCGCGGCGGTCAAGCTCGAGTTCGCCGCACATTACGTGGCGACTTGGTAACACCGACTCGCCCAGGCCGCCGAGGACTTGCCGTCCGTGCACCGCGTCTGCCGCCAACTTGCCGGCAGCAAGGAGCCCATCCGTCCGCTAATACACGAGGACGGGGACCTACGTTACCGTGCAGAAGACAGAGGTACCTCACACAGGTTTTTACACCACTGGCCACCGCCGCGACTGACCGCGAGGATGAAGTGGTCGCTCAGGTAAGGGAGTACGCCCGCGAGGGTTCCCCCTCTCAACCAGCTCAGGAGACCGCTACCACCGCAACACCCGCCCTCTTCGTGTCGCCGAGCCAGGTCCGTCGTGCCCTCCTCAGGGTTAATCCCAGGAAAGCCCCTGGCGCCGACCAGATCCCCAACTCGGCTCTTCGACTTGCCTCCCCCAGGACAGCAGCCGCCATAGCCCGGCTATTTAATGGAATATTCCGCACGGGCCATTTTCCAACTCAATGGAAGACGGGGGAGGTAATGCTGATCCCCAAGAAGGGGAAAAGCCTCCGGTCTCCCGCCCACTACAGGCCCATCACATTGCTGCCAGCGCTCTCCAAGGTGTTCGAGCGATTCCTCCTCGAACGCCTCACCCCTTACCTGCCGACTCGGGCCGATCAGTTCGGCTTCAGGACTGAGCACTCGACCACTCACCAACTCATCCGCGCCATACATTACATCACCAACGCCGTCAATAAGAGGAAATCAGTCGCGGCGCTCTTCCTGGAAATGGAGAAGGCGTTCGACCGCGTCTGGCACGAGGGTCTTCTCTATAAGCTAATCGCTTCACAGGTTCCCCGTCCCTTTGTCGCCATAGTGCGGTCGTTCTTAAACCACCGCACCTTCTACTTCAGAGTGGAGGATGTTCGCTCGCTCACATGCCCCATCGGAGTCGGAGTGCCCCAGGGCAGCTGCCTCTCCCCAGCTCTATTCAACCGTTACGTCGACGACATCCCCAGTAGCGAGGGAGTCAAGGCCGCCCTGTAAGCCGACGACACGGCGTACCTTGCCAAGTCACTAAACCACCAGCACGCAGCTGCCAAGATCCAGAGGTTCCTGGACATGCTCCCCGACTGGCTGTCACAATGGCAACTGAGCGTTAACACCGCCAAGTTACAGGCGGTGATCTTTCCCCGCTGCCGGAGCCTCCCACAACCTCTGACGCTCGGCGGCGAGCCCATTCCTTGGGCCCACCAAGCAAAGTATCTGGGCGTCTGCCTAACTATGGGTCCCCACGCCTGCGCCTCTGCGGCTCAGGCCTCCGCAACGCTTCGACAGCTGCAGCCGGCGCTGTCGAGGTTCCTCCCGCTAAAGGTAAAACTTTTAATATATAAGCTCTACATCCGATCCCGCCTGACGTATGCGGCTCCAGCGTGGTACCACCTACTGGCGCCCTACAACAAGCGTCGACTGCGCGCGGTCCAATCCAGGGCCCTGCGCCGCATAGTCGACGCCCCCCGCTTCGTCAGGAACTCCACCATTTCCCGGGACCTTCAAGTGGAGGACCTCGACAGGCATATAGCCGGGCTGGCCTCCCGCCTGTTCGCCAAAGCGGATGCCTCCGCCCAAACCACGCTCCGTCATCTCGCCCCCTATCACAGGCGACCTCCCGTCCGTAGGGCGTATCCGCGCGACTCCGCGCAGCCCCTCTGAAGTGCTGGACGATGGACCGTCGCGGGCGCCCACAGGAGTAAGGACGCCTGCGGTCAGCCTTAGGTTTAGTTTTAGTTTCTAGTTTTAATTCTTATAATTTTCATTTTTCACCTTTCTTCTCACACTTCATTTATGCTACTTCTCACATTGCTTCTCACTCATCAACCATTGCTTCCCCTCTAAGAACTCATCATCACGCTTCCAAGCTCACACGCTTATTAACTCTTCACGCTCTCACCATTCATGCTTCCATTCTTCATGCCCAATCATGCTTTCACTATTCTAGCTTCTAATGCCACGCATCCTGTTTCTCTTACTGAATCCTATACCCTTTTGCTCCCTTGTATCCAAGTCCCCGTAGTGGGGTTCCTATCAGTAAATACGGTACGGGAATAGCTTCCTTTCCCCCTTTTTCCCTTCTTCTTAGAAAGCCGTGGTGCTAACGCGCGCGCCTAATCAGCGGGCATTCCACCCTTGGTCGCTGGGCCTTCGCCGGGATTACCGGCGATCTCACCCGGTGGGGGCAGGCCGCCCAGGACGACCCCGCTGTGGGGACGAGCGCACAGGCCCCACTGGCAACCGCCCCCTCAACGAGACCTGCACAGGTCTCCCCAGCGACCGCTCCATATTGATGGAGTAGGACCCCACTGCCGCCGGAAGAGGACCACAATCCTGATACGGCTCCCTCTGCCCCCTTGCGGGGCATGAGATGACCCCACTCAGAATAAACTTATGGCACACCTGTTGCGCGGTGTGGGTTACGTTTCTACTTGATATGAGGTTTCTGACCACAATCATACATTATGCTTCGAATTTGTATTTAATTATATTGCTGACAGTACAGGCGTACCGGCACTTCACATGTGGCCTGTTTTCATACCTTATATAGGCTATAGCCTTCCAAGATAAATCTAATATTCAAGACAAAAATATTTTTTCAATACGGGCCAGCACTTCTTCAGATTAGCGCGTTCAAACATACAAAAAAAAATCCACACCAAAGCAGATCCACACCAACGCACTCGGAAACGCTTGCTGTCTCTCTCTTGCCGGAGGGTGAGGGAGTGATAGTGCCGTCCCGCTTGCGCCTCAGCCCTCTCGTCCTTGTTCGGGACGTGGTCCAGAATACTTATTATTCCGTGCCATGTTTAGAACTCGAGCGAAGCCAACGCGCTTTTTGTATACATGTGCATAGTCTAGTATAATGAAAGGAGACCTAGACCCAACAGGTCCGAAGCCGCACCGCGCGACATACTCCCCGATCTTTTTGTAGAAAGGTCGGGGCAGTGGACAGCAAGTCCGGCGGAGGACCAACCACCACCGAAGAAATGCCACGAAAGAAGGTCGAACGGACGGTAGTCAGGAGACCCCTGTTCCCCACAGAGGAGGAAAGGAAGGAATTCCTAGCGGAGCTGGAGGAGCTACGCCCGCAGAAGCGCGCGGCGTCCTCGCCTGCTGAAGGGCCTTCCAAGGTGGTCGCAGTGGAGGAATCGCACTTGACCGCCACCTCTTCAACGCCAGGAACATCGCGTTCATCACCGCCTGCATCTCCGCATACGTCACCTGCGGCTCGCGAGTCGGAAATGGCTGGCCCAGCGACGCCCGAGGAGGACTCGTTGACGACGCCGGGAGCCGCCTCCGTTTCGACTGCTGTGTCTGCAGGGGACGTCGAGCCTGCATTCTCCTGCGGATCGGTCGACGCGACTCGATATCGCAGCTTCGCCGCAACTCAGGAGAGCCCCCGAAAGGTACCCCCTACTAGGTGTGCCCCTATTCCCCACCCCCCATCCCTGCCTACTACTGTCCGCAACTCCAGCGAGTCCCAACCGCCACGCAGACTATCGGAGTACCCTCCGATAGTTGTGGAGTTTCTGCCAGACTGGCAGAGGTACTTTCGCACCCTGCGTGACGTGCTGGGACCCGGCCCTTTATCCAACGCTCGGCCCTTTGGGAGGGGCATAAGGTTCCTGGCACAGTCGAATGAGGAGTTCCGGGCAGTCCAGGCCCTACTGACGGCCTTTACTAAGGAGAACCGGCGGTGCAGTGGCATTGTTACTCCCCACCCTCAGACCTCCCCACCAAAGTGGATATTAGTGGTCTGCCAGTGGTCGGGGGCCTGGGTTTCCCGGTGCGCATTGTGCGATATACCGGCGAGAGGTGGGAGACCCGGCTGCCTGTACCACGCGCAGCTGGGCCGCCTGAACAGCGAGGAGCTCACACGCCTCTACGAGGTGAGAGAACTCCTCTGCATGCCCGGAGTGGCCGTGGAGGGGTGGAAGGGCAGACAGGGACCGTCACAGTGTCACCGTTGTCAGCTCTTCGGACACTCTTCAACGAATTGCCACCGGGAGATTAGGTGCGCCCGCTGCGGTGGGGTCCATGCAGTCGGGGACTGCCCGCTGCCGAAAGGAGCCACCCCGACCTGCGCCAACTGCAAGATCCCTCCCACGGCCAATGACCGGAGGTGTAAGGCCTTCCTTAGGGAGGCCAGAGCCCGAGGCATGGCCATCCATCCACCCATCCCACCCAAGCCCGCTGTGCATGGAGACGAGTTTATATTGGTCCCACACGGCGACACCGCGCCGCTCCTGCGCCCGCGGCTCCATTGCGGAGGGAGGGACAGGTCGATTACGGCCATACCTTGCCGCCCCGACCAACGACGCCAAACCCAGGCAGGTGAAGACGACCAAGCCCAAGAGGAGGCGCACTCGTAAGAGGAAGCCCCAAGCTGTGGCCGTCCAAAGCTGCCACCCTCCGCAGCAGGAGACCACCGCGACCGCAGTGCGCCGAGTACCCTCACAAGCTAGGGACCCGGAAGACGTACGCTCACCATCACCCGCACCGACTCACCCCACACTACAGACACCAATTCCCACACCACGTACATCAGTCCCCCCACCTACGCGGGAACCGAGGCGCTCGGAAGGGGAGCAGCGTCGGCGCGACCAGCCCAGGGTCCACGTTCCACACACGCAGCTTTATCATCACGAGCAGGTGGAGTGCCGCATTCGAGAGCTCCTCCAGAGCCCGACTCCACCACTCAGCGGGAAGGATTTTATTTCCCCCTCTGAGCTGCGGAAAGTCGCACTTCGCCTCTCGA
>JAFELO010000615.1:25556-57028 GCA_017140195.1 Eumaeus atala | reverse complement strand
CCCCCCCCCACAGCGCTGGTGATGATGCCTAGGCGAGCAGCCGTGGCTCTCACTCAGATCGCAAATGGCATTCTTCGGACGGCCCACTTTCCGGAGACCTGGAAAGAGGGGAGGGTCATCGTTCTGTCCCCGCCGAAGCCTGCCTGGAAGCTACCGGCCGATAACGCTGCTGTCCCACATCGCCAAGTTGTTCGAGAGGCTTCTGCTTCGGAGGCTGAAGCTGTACATTCCCATAAGGGACGAACAGTTCGGCTACCGGAGCGGCCACTCGATCACGTTGCAACTGACGCGGGTGATCCACCACTTGTCTGTAGATATGAACAAGGGGAGACACTCTGTCGCAGTCTTTCTCGTCATGGAGAAGGCCTTCGACAGGGTGTGGCACCCGGGACTCTTGTACAAGTTGGTGGACGCCAGCGTCCCGCTGGCGTTTGTGAGACTAGTGGCGTCATTCTTGGAAGGTAGGACCTTCCGGGTAGCGGTGGAGCGAAGGCACTCCTCGGTGAAGGCCATACGTGTCGGAGTGCCACAGGGCAGTTGCCTACACTCACACTCTTGCTTGACACTCAACGATCCTTCGGGAGAGGGTGAGGTGGATGTCATGCTGTTTGCCGACGACAGTGCATACGTAACCTCGTCCCGAAAGCCGGAGCTCGCAACTAGGCGCATGCGACGCGATGCGATGCTGGACCGGTTGCCGGAGTGGCTCGACAGGTGGCGCATGTCCGTCAACGTGGATAAGACGACGGCGCTATATGTCAGCAAGAGGCGCTCCATGCCGGGGCAGTTAAAGTTCAGAGGCCAGGATGTGTCTTGGGAATCCCCAGTCGTGTATCTCGAATGCAGTATCGACCGCGCGCTGCGGATGGTCTCGCAGGTGTACCGAGCGGTCAACCAGGCGAGAACAGCCCGCGGTCTGCTGTGGTCGGTACTAGCGTCCGGACTTCCTACACGGACGAAACTGGGGATTTACAAGACATACATCCGGTCACGCCTCACTTACGCTGCCCCCGCATGGTACGCGCTAACCTCCCAGGCCCAGCGGAAACGCCTGCAAGCCCAGCAAAATATATCCCTACGGGTCATCGGTGTGCCGGTCGCTACGTCCGCAATGATGTGATCGCGCGTGACTTGCGGATAGAGTCGCTGGATAAGTTTGTGGTTCGATTGTCGAGCGCTATGTTCAACAGCGCAGACAATGGACCGCATGCTCATCTACGCGACCTGGCCCCGCTGCACGTGCGACCACCTGACGGGAGACCGTATCCGCGTGAATCCACCAAGCGGACTAGGAACTGCGTGTCTTGCGATCCGGACCAGGATCACACATGCACATGCATGACACACCCAATCGCTACTCACCACAGTCACAACACACCAAACAACACACAGGTCCTAAACAGGCCTACATTTCCCTGAGCCAATAAGCCAAGATGGCAAACCCGAAAATTATTGCGGCCCCGTTACCGAGGGGATAGTCGTCCCTTTGCGACCCTACCCGGGTTATGAGGTCCGCCTCGATGCCCGTACCGGGGGGTACGGGCATCGAGGCGTACCTCATAACATCGAGGGTACAGTTTCAGTGGAGATGACCAGTAGTGGACAAACAAACTTCACCTTTAGCTTTAATTTTTGTTACAAAAATAATTCGTCAACATTTTAGGAAAAAATATATATTACACTTAACGCGGACCAGGATTCCAATACTGCTACAAACCGGCGGGCTTTCCCTCCACAAAAAAGCGCTTTAACATAATTACATATTACGGTACAAAGGCTGCACAGACTGTCAAATCGATTAAATCATAGAAATTTCAAAGGATTTTTATTCACAATTCATGTTTGACATCCCTAAAAATTTTTGTCTACGGTTTTCGTCGGAAGAAAGCGTCTTAAATATCTTTATTTACATTTCTCATTTCGACCTTATTAATTCAACGCTTGATAGCAATTTCGGTTGAATTGAACATATACTTAGTCTGGCCACAAAAACTGTTACATTAAAAAAAATATTACATTTGAATTTGGAATCTGTCATCTTTATACGATTGTTCATTGTGTTTTCTTATTTTGGCGCCAATTGTACAATATTTTGCGATTTAAAAAAGGAATGGGGTGACAAAGAGAACAGAATCGCTGCGATTGCCTTACACAAAGCAGGTATGGAACCAAATGCAATTTTTAAAACACATTAGTCACATGTTTGTGTACCGGGCTATTAACAGGTACAATGGGACTTCTTCTGTTTATGATGGAAAGGCCTGGCCGGAAAGCACCTAGAAATGGTTGAGTATTTTAAGAGACGACTTAGGACTTGCAGCTTTCTATATGCAAAGTTAATGCTCACTTTGTATATAGTAAGTTGACAATATCGACAACATAGCAGAAACTAATGATATGAACTACATATACTGGTTCAAATTAAATTAATAAATTCATACAACATTTTCATATGCTTTTTTTATATTAAAAGTAAGTATGAGTAATTACAGACTTCAGTGCCATCAAATCGATATGTATGGGTACGCATTATTGTATTAAGCAGCTTCCGGGTGTGCGGAAATTGTCAAATGTCAAAACGTTGTCTGAGTATGAGCCTAGTAAAAATATAGCTTGGGAATAGTAGTGCCATGCTGCAAAGGAGGAGGTAGTGCAATGCATAGAGCATGAAACTACATCCTCCTATGCAACGGAATTGGGCCGGCACGACCGGGGAGGTGCCTCTCGCTCACATAACACCGCCGTAACGTGACATCTACAGTGCCACGCTTCGTGCGTTTTGTGAGTAGCTGGTGGCCCATTTGGGGGAGGGGGGGGGGACAGGAGGGCAACGAGTCAGCATAGTAATTATGTAGATGCCCCCCTATTCTATAAAAAAACGCTAAAATTTAAATTTTGCTAGTTAAGTCTTTAAGTCCGAGACGAGACTCGCACGCTCTGTAGATTTTTGCGCATGTAGCAACATCTTACGCTACGCTTGTACTTGGTACGAAGGTTCGTAAAGGACTTATGCTTATTCAGTTGATAATTTATGTCCCACGGCATAAATTCATCCAATGTTGTGAAATTGTGTTTGGTTTTGAAATAACATCACATCCAAACGAAATTTATGTTACTTTTTGATTTCTTCGTCACTTCGTGATTTTAAAAATAGAATTTCAAATGTAAACGTTTTGCAATTCTAAATGGGTACTAAAAATGAAATGCGAATATACGACACATAAATGCCAATAATAATTTTACAATTTACCACTGACGCCCATTAATATCCGCACGGTTTATGACCACCTAATCACAAACCTAAGGGAACGCGATCGCCTAGCGACCACTTTTTAATACAGTATGACTTGAGCGAATGGTACGTCCCTAGTCGGGCCAGCCTAATTCAGCTGCAATGCAGCAGTGGCTCTTTATATAGATAAATACTTAGAAGCATTTTTTTTCAAAATCAAAGCAAACGAGCAATCGAAGCGTTTTGATGACTACCGACGCCTATGGACATTCGAATGATTGTTACGCAGATACGTTGCGCTCCTGTCTACCCCACCAATGGGTCACCGGCTGCTCACAAACCGCGGCGCTGCGGTCACGTCTGTCATAAAAGTCGACAAAGTTACATTTGCGGGCGTATGCAACCACTTTATATGAGACGAACTACAGTTTAATTAAATGGCTATTACGATAAAACTAATTTTACGGATATATACGTTTTTTAAAATTAATTAACCAGTCCGACGTTTCAGAAGCTTTACAACAGCCATGGTCACGGGTGATTATGACTATCACCGGGTCCCATGTAGAGAACATACTCAGTTTAAAAATGTTCCATATATAATCTCCATGTTGTATCTACCCGCTTGCCACATACTATTATAATAGCTCGGCAGACTGGCGGCTTCGAACCCTAATAATATTACCATATAATGAGTGTCCATGCTGATCGTTTTTTCGTGCGTCAGACTAAGAAAATGGCGGTCTCATGTTGTCTGATGAGCTTAGCCATCTTGTTATATAAGGATCCTGACTTTTTATATTGTTTGGTCCCTACCGTTCTTTGCTACTCTTTCTCCCGCATCTACAGAATCGACAACGGCTGCACGTAAACCTCCAGTAAAATCATCTCAGGTAACCCAAGGGAAGTGCCAAAACTGTCGTGGTACTCGCAACTAACTTAATCATAATAAAATAGAAGGAGTATAAACGTGTGGATACACAAGCTGGATAGCTTTCCCGATAAGATGCAGATATCGTGCAAGACGTGTGGTGTCCACAACCAACCCATCACCACGCCAATGTTTTTTGAGGCAACATTCGTTGGGATAGTCTTAGTTTGACTCGTGATTGCCTTTAACCTAAATTATTTTTTATGTATCAACAATTATTCCACCCACCATAGATCCATAAAAATATTTTTTTTTCGTATATTCATTTTGAATTTTAGCATAAAATTGTATATAATCTGTCATAACTACAAATGACGTCACGTTATCCGTTCGACAATTAC
This sequence comes from Eumaeus atala, assembly GCA_017140195.1. Classification (NCBI taxonomy): domain Eukaryota; kingdom Metazoa; phylum Arthropoda; class Insecta; order Lepidoptera; family Lycaenidae; genus Eumaeus; species Eumaeus atala. The sequence continues at coordinate 52,524 of JAFELO010000615.1, read as the reverse complement.
TAGTAGTCTATTGTTTACTTGTTGTTACTTGGTGTTTGCAACGTTCGGAAGGCAAAAGGGCAATCCGATGCCGATGCGCTGCTTTACTCCCCCCCCCCTCCCCCCAATGTGCCACAATTACGTTAAGAATAGGAAACATAAATATATATAAAATATTATTTTACTCAATCACCTTATATTGATTTCGAACACTTTAGCTAAACTGCAGGAGCGTCTGTAAATTAAAATTGTACAGCCGGCACTGTACATAAAACATTGAGACAGCGCCTTTAATGCGATATTAAATAGCACTTTTTGTAGCGATAGTACAATCGAACTCTATGTTCACTGAATAAACAATTAGGGTTATTATTTATATCCTTACATGCTACTATAGGTTATACAATTTGCAAAATTGCCATGCTGCATTGGAACAGAATTGGACTGGCACGATAATAGTATCTCGTACACCGCTTTAAAATTAGCCGAGAACCATAGACAGGGATGCATAACCATTAAACGTGCGGTTGCCAACAGGTGTAGGTCTTGACCAATTAATTGGCTCTGATTGTTGATTTATTGATCGGTAGTTATAATAAAACATCTATTGTTATTCCAATGAGTGATAAGCGTCGGTTGCTGATAGTAAGTGATAAGCAAAAGTAAGTGATAAGTAAGTAATAATCTCCCACCAGAGATTCGACAAGACATGTAACCGTCACTTTGTAACGCCACGGTCATATCTGAGCGTGACGCGATACATAAAGGTGGTGAATTGTAACTTATCGCTTGCCCCACTATACTATATAAGAACAAAACTTCTGACAAAATATAAAAAAAATGTAAGAGGTAATGCCAAAAATGCATTGCAGTAGAATTTTTCATTATTTATCAATGGTTCAACAATTGCTCATATAAATAATACAGAGTAGGTACAACAAGTTAAATGTTCTAAAAAAAATGTTTTTTTAAATACATGATTAGGTAAAAAACATGACTACAAATATCGCAAGAATTATTTGATGAATTAGAAAAGAAAATTCCACAAAAAAGAAATATTTTTCAAAAACCGGAAAAAACACGAGAAATCCGAAAACGATTTAATACATTTCGCTAAACGCGTCACGGCATGGCACTATAAAAATAAAATACATGTTGAGACGTTATTGGCAATATAGAAGTTATTACGCCCCGAGCAATGCCACAAAATCCGATAGAAAAAGCAAGTCACGATCCACCAATATACTCATAGTTTCACATTATCCTTTCAATTTCTGAATCACTATCGAATGTGAAGGTAAATATATTTTCAATGGCAAAGCATTACCGGCAAATACCATTTTTCAGAATAGCGGGACATCAATAGAGCTAAACTCCGAGGCTAATATCTTCGTCGCCATTTATAATAGAACTTTATACCTTAAGAATAAACCTCTTCAAGTTTGGTCTTTTATGAAACAGTTGACAAGAGTCGTAAAATGTAAGCCTATTTATCCAAAAATATTAAGTAGCGTCTATTTATGGGGAATATCTTGTGAGGAAGTTGACCGGCATTTTGATGAAAATAATACGCTTTTAGGATTCCGTAGCCAAAAGGAAATAAACAGAATTCATATAATTTTGTAACGTCCGTCTGTATATCGGTATGTCACAGACGTTTTACTCGGATATTATGAGGACTCTACGTTTGAAATTTGAAAGATAGAAAGAATTTAATGAGCCGCTATAAAATTATGTAGTATGTAGTATTCCTTTAAACATGTATAGATTACATGTGGGCATACCGTTACTGAAAATCATTCTTCGATAAAATCAAATATTGACCAATTCGCAATTCTTATTAAAAAAAAAGAAAAAAAAATGTTTACAATTACAATTATTATTTTACAACATATAAAATGTCTATTGCGCCACAACTGATTGTCACGTAGTGAGTTCATGACCTCTATTTCGCGGTCATGAAATTTCACAATGCGGTGATTGGACCGCTGTACCTCACCCCTACCATCTTGCTTGCAGGCGGACGTGAAATTTTATTTACTATTTTTAAGTTCAACGGTACTTACCATTCAATGACTATTGAAACGGAATCGACCGCTGCCAATGATGGCATTAATCTGAAAATACTAGCTCGGACTCTGGCTCCGATGACGCCGACTTCACGCTAGTGAAGAAGGCTAGAAGGCCGAGGAACAGGAAGCTCCGCGTCGAAAGCGGTAATACCTCGGCCCCCGCGGCCTCCTCTTCTCCGCCTGCAAAGGCGGCCAAGTCTGTTGTGGCTGGAAAGCCATCCGCGACATCCATTGCTGGGCCGTCGCCCGCGAAATCACCCCAGAGGGTCATGGAGGAGCCTCTAGCCTGGAGAGAGAGACGCCCTCCCCCGTTAGTCGTCCACGATAAAAATGCGTGGGCAAATGTCGCCGACCTAATTGATGCCCAGCGCATCAATTATATATCAGCGGGTGCCGTAACAAACGGCGTCCATGTCAACACCGCGTCTTCCGGCGAACACCGCCACTTGACCGCTCTTCTACGCGTTAGGAATATCGCGTATCATACCTACGCCCTGAAGAGTGAACGCCTCCTGAGATTCGTCATAAAGGGGATCCCGAAAGAGGTCTCCAAAGACAGAGTGACGGCTGACCTAGTCAGTCAAAATATCCCGGTACTGGAGGTACACCGGATGTGCCGTCACTCAAAAAATGGTGAGGAGAAGGCGAATGTACAATACAATATGATGCTTGTCATTCTTCCCTTGGCTCCAGAGAGCAAGGCGATACATAACCTCAAGGCGATTTGCGGAATGACTACATGCCGCATAGAGCCATCGAGCCAGAGAAGGGCATCGGGGCAATGCCACCGGTGCCAGCTGTATGGGCATTCGACACGAAATAGTTATGGAAAAAATAAAACTTTAAAAATATACTAGTGTAATAAAAGATTTTCAAATAAAATTATATAAAACGGAATGGCTATCATGAGATATAATTAGCATGCTACGAAAGTTATTTCAGTTTGTGTAGACTTTAAACTACGTTTATTAAGCTAGTTTGTCAGGGCGTTAGTTGTATGGATTAAAACTTGCGTCGTATAAATTCGTTTAGGACAACTTCGCATTAAAATAAATGGCGGGAAAAGTTTTTAAATGAATAGCTTATTATCGTTGTTGTTTGAGTCGGTCGGATTTTTTTTGGTAACATTTTTTAAAATATTTTTAATACTTGAATAGATAAATAAACTTCATATACTTTTTCCACAATTAATTTATTTTTCAATTTACATTTACGACTGATTACGACTTATCATCATCAGGTGAAACAACCGTAACCGATTGTAAGTGTAAATTGTAAAATAAATTAATTGTGGAGTATATAAAGTTTATTTATTTATTCAAGTGTCAACATGAATTTCCATCTAGAAGTGACAGCACATTCAATCGACTAAAATATTTTTGAAAGTCACCGTCGCAAAATGTCAGTTATGCTACCGGGCTTAGCGCGATTTGTGGTGGCCCAATAGGAGATGGGATAAAAAAGTCAACGTTTCATTTTTGATATTGCTTTCGTAGGTCGCTGTTGTCTGATGCGCCAATTATGAGTCTGTTTGTTTGAATGCGCTCATCTCAGGAACCACTGGCCCGAATTGATACATTTCTATTGTGTCCAATAGTCCATTTATCGAGGCAAGCTACATACCATGATATGATGAGTTACGCGTGTGAAATCGCGGGGTGAGGGTAGTGTGATATATGTATTACAGGATCTCATGTCATGGCTCGGGGACGTTCGTACCTGCGTTATTTTAAAAGGAAGCTTCACTTTTGTATAGTAACAACGCCAACGAGCCTTTGGGTGACTACAGAAACCTAAACATTCGCATTACTGTTATCGTTAGATTCTTCCTAGCCCCCGTAGGCCACGGGACACCCATAAACCGCACGAAACGCGAGTGGATAGCTGCCATTTTGCAGCAGTGTCATGTGAGCAGGTTCCAGTCATGCCGGCCCAAATAGGTATAACATGGTACTGTCTCTTACCAAGCGCAAGGTGGTTTACAATGGAATGAGCAGAGGGCCGTTAGCGCTCGCGTGACACTCAACAAAAACGATTACTTAGACTTATCACAAACTAATACGAAATATGTTCTCAGGAACTATAATAGGTACATTTGTTTTACGCTACTTTTTTTATTACCGAATAATTCATGCTAACATATTACTATTACCACGACTTTGTTTCGTTGATAAAAGTTCGCCTACGGTGCTTTGTGTTGTCATAAATTTGGAAACATCGCGAAAAAAAACATTCACCCGCGGAGTAAATGGAGTGCGCGAAGGTAAGATAATGCGCGTTTAAAAATTATTATTGGCGAACATAAAATGGCGTCGCGCGGGATTATTGTGCGTGCGACGTTCTTTTGTTTGTTGCTCGCTTTCGAGGAGTGAAGGTGGAGCGTTATCTAAGCAGCATACGTCACGATTAGTGGGGAGATATTATTCGCTTTCTTTGCAATAAACAAATAAAGAAAAACAATGCAATGTAAAGGGCGGCTGTCGCTACCTTCGTGCTTCTTGTGCAAGTTTACCTTTGAAAATGACTAGACGTTAGATACTTAACACACAAAACTGATTATATTGGATTGGCGCAAATAAGCATTGTAAGGCGGATTTAGAGCCGAACCATATGCTGCGGTATACAAACAAATAGCATGATTTCGACGCCCTACTGGAATTACGGTCACGGCGGCCATCTCTATTGGGACCCGCTAACTGCGCAAATGATGCACGTGCACAAGTGTCTCTGCGCACTAGACCACGGGGCAAGTGAAACATGTGGAGGGTCAATTGAATCTGGGAGTTGAGGTCGGAAGTCCCCTAAATACCACACTTGTGTCGTATGCAAAAAGTTGCTACCAAAACATGAAAAATTAGACAATCCGTGACAACGAGCACTTTGATAGGTGTGTACCACCACCCCACCACGGGTCAAGCACTTTGATAGGTGTGTACCACCACCCCACCACGGGTCAAGCACTTTGATAGGTGTGTACCACCACCCCACCACGGGTCAAGCCTTGTTGTGGCGGTGGGCTTAGTAGTCTGGAGTGAACCCAGGCGAAGCCAATTGAATATTTGCACCCCTCTTGTAAGAAGAGGGGGCTAAAGAACTGGAGAAGGAAGCGCTCTCGGTACCCATCTTATAAGAAGGGGGGACCAAAGAGCAACAGGCGATTCTTCGCACGGGGCAAGGGGGCGAGGATGGGAACCTCACCCTATTGCACTGTCCCAAAGTCGGTGGGGCTGTCCTGTAGTGTGGAACTCTCCATCTGTGGAGGTGGAGCCGGTACCTTAGGGGACTGACAAGCCGTCGAGTTGCCCTGATGATTTGATGTTCCGGGGCACCTCACCAAAGGCGGCACTGATGGCACTCGCAGTGGTTTTTGTGGGTATTGGGTACCATAGTGTGCCGGGAGAGTAGAGTGCCCAGGGCAGGCAGACAGTAAAGGCGCATAAATGAGTTTCCTCGCGTAAACGAAACAAAACTGCGTGTACCACTAAGAAGATGAAGTAGATGGCCATATGTAACCTTAGGGCTCAAACACTATGAGCGAACTATGCTTGGAAGGGTTTGTCCTAAGGTAAAAAGTTTTTTTTTCTCAGTGCACGGAGATTTTATTTCATAAGTAACGCCTTATTGGCACACGTGAGTTACACATGTGAGTTACACACGTGAGTTGTATGTGGAATACACGATGGGCTCGACTAGCTAAACCAAGTTCCGCTGGTTGCAGTAGAAGCAGTAGCCATCCTTCTCTATTACACGAAGGGAAATGTATCGTTCGCGCATTCCATTATTTCGGTTCGTTATTCAGAGTTACAATCGACACACATATTTTAATAAACACCAACCCAAGAGCGGTGGATGAGAGAAGTCACCAATCGTAAGAAATGGAAATCCAATGAGGAGACCTGTACCCAACAGTGGGCGAGAATGGGTGGAGACAGAAGAGGAAGAGAAGAACTCAGGAGCGCCCCGGTTTACTGCAACTTTACAATGTACGTAAGAGATAGTGCCATACTGCGTTGCAGCGGAATTGGGCCGACACGACCGGGGAGGTACTCCACGCGCACATAACATCGCCATAAAGCGACACAGCGCGGTGTCTCGTGGTTTGTGAGTAGCCGGTGGCCCATTGGAGGGTTTGAGGTTTATATATTGGCATAGTTATTATGTTCCTGGACATCGGTACTCGTTAAGTGGTGCCGATTGCAAATTGGACAATTAGGTAAATCAAACTTTAGGAGCAAGGTAGATCGTCGAGTCCAACTCGGATGGGCAGCATTTAGGAAGCGGAAGAGGATCTTAGACACACACACTTCATCACGCCAGTTCCCTGACGCGGTCGGCAGAAAAAAAACATATTTTCGCTCGCCAGACACACACACTTATATGAGTCCGTCGTAATAACACGTTGGATATTAAAAATAGAACAAAGGAGGTACCTCCGCATCTATCCCGTGCCGGCTCCTGGCTGGATACACCACCAGAGACAATTTTCTCAGTGCAGTGATTCATTCATTCGAAGTTCAATTTATTCATTGAAAGCGATTATCACTGCGCTTACAGACAGCACAGAAAACTTGTGTAACTATATTCTTAACAAGTTCTTGTTCATATACAGTATTTTAAGATATGTATTCTAACAGAATGTTTCATTTAGATATGTAAAAGTACATAAGAGATATGTGTAGTTTTATAGTTCACGAGCTCACTTATAATGTAGAAGTAGGACAATTTATAATATCATTATTTTTCACAACGAACTATTCACCCAAGATAATGACAATACTTTGAGATAAGCTGTTCTCTTTTACTTCCCAAGTGTGGATATAAATTAAGTCTTGATGGTGGATTTGACTGATGGCATCCAAAAATTAAATTAATAAATATATTTTAAATTAAATTACCTAAAATACCTAGGCTTAATTAAAATACATATCTAGGTACTTTTAAAAGTAATCTTACTCGGCTAGATTCTCACCGTAAACTAAAGTATAAAAATAAAATTTTAGTGTCATTTTTGCAGAGTACCAGCAGTACTGCTAGTAGATTCAAAAATTATTGACGTCTTAAGTTAAAGCTTTACAGCAGCCTGCTTCTGAAACGAAGGGCCAAGTAAATAATTAAATAATCCGCGATAAAGTCCGTAAAGGTAGTTTTATTGTAATGAGCAACATTCGCGTAAACTTAAGACATCAATATGCGAACCAGCGCGGAGTGTAACCGCAAAAAAAAAATTGTCGCCTGGAAGATCTCATGACAAGGTTGCTGTAAAGCACCTGAAACATCGGGCTAGTTAAATGATTAAATAAACCGCGATAAAACCCGTAAAAGTAGTTTTAATATAATCATAGTTATAATATTACATTTTTAAAGAAAATAGTATTTATATACTACTATTCCTTAGTCACAATAAGAAGCATTTTTCAATGATTCCACATATTTACCTCCTGTAGCCGACATACAATCTAAGTTTTTAAAGTTATGGTAGGCATATAACAAGCTATGTACTGTGTTATATACACCAGCCGTACCTACTCTGTCTAGCCAGTATATTGAAGCCGATTCCATTCATCTTGTGTAAGCTATTAAACTTACTATTGCCGTAGAATTAATTCCGGAGGAAATATATTGCAGTCTGCTGGTTTGTGAGTTTCCGATGACCAATGGGAGAGGAAGAGCGAAAGAGGAAAAAGTGCAAATCACACATCACTTTACATATGTGATTTAGAACTGGCGTTTCACATAAAAGAGTTACAAACAACGAATCACACTTTAAGAGCATTTCCACGGCTTCACCACAAAGCCACGAAGATTGATATCTTCCTTTATTTAATATCATATTTTCAACAGTATACAGATATGACTAAGAAAGATAAATGAGGCTCATAGCGGATCCTTGGCAACCTTCAAAAGGTATCTTTTGTGCGGGCGGCAGCTGAGGGCGGCGCGTATCGCCGAGGAACATGTACAATTGGATTGGAACGGAGCACTGCGGGTAGCGGGTAGGGACGGTAGTAGCATTTCGTGAGGGTTGGCCTGCGGTCAAATTGTTTCGCCGATATCACGAGAGCTATTTGTGTGTGATTACTTATTATATTTATTTAACTGGTTACCCTATGGCTTTGTAGACCTTTTTGTTTCATGTCAGCTTCTATTTGAAAATTATTTGGACAAAAACTTATTGGTTTTTGTTCATTGGTTAAAAAATAATACGATCAGAGTCAGTTTGTCAAAACCGTCCGTACATATGACGTGCACAACGTCAACTCTAAGGTTGACTTTGCAAAGGAGTGTTTGTGTACAGTCACAGATGCTTCAGAATGACATTTCATTACTAAATCGTGTATCTTGTAGGTATATTTTTAAGTCTATGTGTTTAGTATAAAAGTGTAAACAAACTGTCTGAGATTCTAACTGACTATTGACAACGATGGCTGGCTCTGTCGGTAACGTGGCGATTAGTCCGCGTGTTAAGCCGGAGGCCATGTATTTTATGTACTTCTGTAATAAAAATCTTAAATGAATTTATGTTGTTAGTACCTGTAACACAAGTCCTTAGAGCGCTTACCACAGGACTAGGCTAACGTGGCGTGATAAGATATTATTTTTATCCAATTCCAATTTCCCTCCGACATAGTTGTCACTTTGTGGTGCTATTGTGTGAGCTATAGGGACTTCCCCAGCCGAGCCCGCCGCCCTCTTAGGCCATTTCCAACGTGCCGAACCAATTCGGCTGCACAACCACCACCACATAAATAACGTTATGCGTAAGGAAATATATTTTTACGCTGTGTCAACTACAACAAAGCAATAGCACCAGTCATTACGATAAAACTACTTTAACAGATTTTATCGTGGTTTATTTGGTTACCAATACCGGCACTTCAATGGCTTGTTGAATGACGAAATAAACCGCGAAAAATAGTTGAATTAGTTTCATTGTAAGGAGTAACATTCGCATAGACTTAAGACATCAACATGGCGCTACTTATTACAATTCCCCTGACGTGGACCGATGATGATTATAATGAATTACTCCATTACTTTGTATAGCGCCTTTGTTCCCTATGAGTCGTACACGACGACTATTAGCCCAGTGATGGATGATCTTAACATTACTAAACGACTTTTTCTCTAGAAAAATAGATCTGATGCTCATACAACTATTAAATTCACTGTGTTTCTGATTGAAATGTGCCTCATCCAAATTGGATAGAATTTGTTTTTATTGCTTAAAGCAGAATGAAATACTTTGGAATTGTCATATAGAATTATCACCCTTATCGAGGCATATGAATCACCCCCAAAAATGGATGGTGTTATTTTATTGAACCTTGCAGGTGTACCATCAGATCTTGATGTTACCTGGTCCAGCAATAAAACGAGTCTAAGCGTGACAATGATTAATCATTACAGAGCCCTCTCAGTTATCTTCAAACGTCATCAGACCAGCTCCATGGTTCGCTTTATTACATTTTTATCCTAATTACAACATTTCAGCTCAAGCAGACACTGAGAAGTAACTTATTTTTCACGAAAGATTATATTACACACAACTCCATAAAGGGAGAGTGAACAGCTGTGTGTAAAATCGAAGCCAGTCTGTTCAGGGTTTACCTGCGTAGGTTTGTTCACGCCAGACCGTAGCGTGTATGTAAACTTCGATATATCTCGGTTACAATATCTCTAGACCAGACCTTATAGCGTAGTCGGTGCTGACGCAAAGGGCGAGCGCGGGGAGAGGAATGACACTAACCCAGCTCCACCCATGCTCCTACCCACCTCTCGGTATACGAAGCGAATCATGGGAGATGCACGGGGGTTTTCTCACCGGCTCTGTTCTCCTACGTGCAATTCTTGACTCCCTACACATTATTTAATTGCACTCTCGTTATTTCACTCACCCCTTTCTGTGGCCTGACACCACAAATATAGAAGTTGTCATCGGCCACGTCAGTCCTGATTATCTCGATGCAGCTATGTCGTTACCTATCCTTCCTCTTTGCGTGCCATGTATGCGCAAATGTCTAAAGTTAAAAGCCTAAAGTTCTGTTCCGTTGCGACCAAATCTTGATGATAGACTGGGCCCACTGTCTTCCGTTCGATGCCGTCCAACATGATATTTCGCTCGTTTGTGTACAAGTCATATTCCCACAGTACATGGTCTCTGGTTTCAGCTTCATGACCGTAAGGACATGATGGCAGGTCACATAACGCCATGGACAGGAAAGGAGAACAGTTCTCTCTCCCACCCTCTTCAATCTGTACACTAGCGACATACCGCGACACCCCAGCGTACAGCTGGCGATGTGCGCGGATGACACCGCACTGTACATTAGATACCCCAACTACGTAGCCAAACTACTCCAAAAGGCTGTCACCGAACTTGGTGAATGGTTCTTGAAATAGGGAATAGAGGTTAATGGGGAGAAGAGTAAACCCATACTCTTCTTACAAAACCACCACTCGCATGAACGAGGAAACATGCCTCTCATCCTGCTCTATGGTAACGAGATACCTAGAGCAGAGACGGTGAAATACTTGGGAGTGACTCTCGATAGGACGATGAGCTTCAAGAATCACATAGATAACGTTCTGAAAAAGGCACGATGCGTCCATTTTAGACTTTATCCTCGTATAAACGAAAAGAGCAAAATGGCGTATAGACATAAGCTCACTTTGTATATTACATGCATTCGACCGATTTTGTGGTATTGCAGTGCAGCATTCGCGCACATATCCCCTAACCAAATAGAACGTTTGCAGAAAATGCAAAATAGATTCTTACACATGGCTACAGGATGCCCGTGGTACTTCCGAAATATCCACCTACATTGTGATATTAGATTGACCTCGATTAAAGGACACTTCAAAGAGCTGACCGTGGCCTCTATCACAAAAATAAATTAATAAATTAACTAAGGGATAGCAGTTTGTAGTCGGTAGTAGCTATCGCTTAACGACCTGAGCCCGACACACACTTCAGACCCCCTTGGGTCGGCGGGATGGTGCATAAATGCATTTTTCCTGCTAGAACCAATATCATATACACTTAGATTGGTAGAAATAAAATAACGCGACTTTAGAGAGCTCTAATAATAAATAAATCAAGAATACGGCTTTTTGCTGATTTTCACCGTCTCCCTAAACCTGAAGACGCAAAAGTCTTTGTAGTCAGTCGAACTGTTGAGGCTGGACAAGCGCCGCCCACCAGTATTAGGTCCGTCCGTGAAAAAAAGAAAAAAGTATATATACTTAATCTAAGTAACATCCTTGTGGGGTTTCCTGTTGTAGAAGTCCCAGAGACTCACAATTTCGCAATCAAAAAAACTTAACCTAATCTATAAGAAATCTTATACACTATGTAAATAAATAAAAACACTTTATTTTGTACCAAATAATGTTACAAAAAATGATGTTACTAAATAGCATCATGTACAAAAAGGCGGTTTTACCGTCTTACCACTCCAGGCGGTCTCTTCAAGACAACTAAAATTTAACAGAAACAATTTACATAAACAAGGTAGCAGTTGGCACAAACGTTCATAAATAGGAATAGCTGTCATCATCATCATTATCAGCCTTTATCGGTCCACTGCTGGACACAGGCCGCTTTCAAAGAACACCAAGACGACCGATCTCCTGCTACTCGCATCCACCCCGGACTGGCTACTGCACGAAAATCGTCTTCCCGTCTGGTGAACGGTCGACCAACACTTCATTTCCCTAAATGCGGCCTCCACTCCAGAACCTTCCTGGCCCATCTGTCATCTGTGAGCTTATTATTCGCGTGGTATCGGATACTTTAGTTCTCTGCCTTATGACTACGCTGCGAATTCTATATAATGCGAATAGCCCGCTGAGCTACCGCAAACTTGCGGACGAGTCCTGAATTAAGAGGCTATGTTTCGGCCCCGTAGGTCACCACGGGGAGAACGCATTGGAATAGTCATATTTTAAATAAATTTAGACATACCTGATATAATAATACATCGAATACCTTCACATACCCTACATATTAGATACAAGACTAAAACAGACCCGAAATATACTGTGACTTTATAGGAATATACTGAAGTTAATTATACTATGTGGCGGAGAGGCCACATAATAGGTACCTCGTGCCAGCCTCATTCAGATACAATTCAACAATGATTAGCTCATAAGTAAAGGAAGATTATATCTTAAGTAACTCATTTCTCAACAGATTATTAGATGGATTTCTCGTTTTTAGGGTTTCGTAGTTAGCACAAGAAACCCTTATAGTTTCGTCAGGTTTAGCTCAAAAACCATTGGTACTGTAAAAGTTCATGACTATACAGATTAGATACGCATAACAAAATGGATGGAAAAAGATGGATCTAAAAATATTATTTGGCACCCCTGTATGTAAAGCGGTGATATTTTTTTTTCATTTTCCCCATCTTTTAAATAAATTCTTTCTTTTTTATTCCTCTCCTTCTAAAACGGTGAGGTTATGGGAAGAGCGTTTCTATTTTTGGTAAACACTTCGTGATTTATTAAGCTTTAGACTGCAAATTTTCAATAGAGCCAAGTGACCCTTTAACAGCTAAACGATTGTTAAAAATATAAACGCCACGGAGGTAACACACATATTTCGAACCACCTCACAGCTGAGGATTTGTACTCTTTGTTAGCGAATTGGAATCGCTCCTGATGCTTATTAAATCTACGGAACCTTCTACAGCGCGTGGACCGACACTTTACTATGAGGTAAGATTGTAAACTTTATCCAGCAGCAAAGTGTCCTACGTATTTATGTCGCGTTCTCAGCTCTTCTTAATCTAGCGCAGGATCCGCTAGTTGATCGCGGGGCGTAAAAAGATTTTACGACGATCTTCACTTCTAATAACGCAAGCCTGGGACGTACCAATAAAAATAACTAAGTAGTGAAGTGAAGATACAAAGTAACTGACTCATGTCTCTATGACTCTATTGCTAATCAACGGATATGATATTATTATTTAGATGTATCTGTAGATATTTGACACAAATATTCGAACATCTGATGAAAGATAAATTCTAAACGATAGATAGGTGTATAAATTGGAGTCAGACCCGAAGGGGAGGGAGGCCCCCGCTGATGGAAGAGTGCGTTTACAAAGGGACTTACTATCTTTGTCTTGTGTTACAAGGACTTAGGTATTTGTATAATATATATATGATCGAACAAATAATGCTTTATCTGCACCAAGCATTCCGTCCGTCCGTGGGTCGTCTTCACTGGGGAGGAATTCGAGGATTACGGGTACGTACCGAGGCGAAACTTATGACTTGTCTGTTCGCGAGGGGCAACTGTCCCCACGGTAATGGGTGCAAACCCACTGATGTTAGTGGGTTGTTGCGCACCAGGTGCGGAGGCCGTACGGGATGTACGGTACGCTGAATTGGGATGCGACCGCGGCCTACTGGCCTGTAGGTGTGGTGAGTGGTGAAATGTGGTGATGCCCGAATGTGATGTGGGTTATGCGTGTGAGTAAGTGATCCTCGTCCCGATCGCCGGGGCCGAGGACCCCTCTCCGCTTGGTGTATCACGGGATACGAGCTCACGCGGGTACGGCTGCCCGTCGTGTGGTCGCGCGTGTAGTGGGGCCAGGTCCCTCAGGTGAAGGTGCGGTCCATTGTCTGCGGCACTGAACATACCTCGAGACAATCGGGCCACAAACTCACCGACAGACTCGACCCGTAGGTCTCGCGCGATCACATCGTTCCGGACGTAGCGGCCGGCAGCTGTGATGACCCGCAGGGATATGCTCTGCTGAGCTTGCAGATGTTCCTTCTGGCTCGGAGAGGTGACAGCGTAAGTGAGCCGCGATCGGATGTACGTCTTGTATATCCCCAGTTTCGTGCGTAGTGAAAGCTCGGATGCGAGCACTGGTCGCGGTAAGGCGCGGGCTGCCCTCGCCTAGTTGATCTATCGATCAACCTGCTAGCCCATCCAGCAGCGTGTGATCAGTGCTGCACCCGAGATACACGACCAAGACAACTCCTGGCCGCCCAGCTTTAATCGCCCCGGCATGCTGCGCCTCGTCCTGCCGAATAGGGATGCCGTTTTCTCCACGTTGACGGACATCCACCATATGTCGAGCCACTCCGGCAGTCGATCAACTTGACCTGGGGGCCCGGGTGCCACACCCGGTCGAAGGCCTTCTCCATGTCGAAAAATACTCCGAGTAAGTGTTTTTCCTTGTACATCTCCGTGGCCAAGTGGTGGAGCACCCGCGTCTACTGCAGTGTGATCGAGTGGCCGCTCCGGTAACCGAACTGCTCCTCCCTTATTGGGATGTACAGCTTCAGTCTCCAGAGCAATAGCCGCTCGAACAACTTGGCCACGTGCGACAGCAACGTGATCGGCCGGTAGCTTTCAGATATCCGGAAAGTGTAAAAGGAAAAAAGTGGGACGTGTGGAGAACACCGTTTGCTATCCTGGTGAGAGCCACGGCTGTGCGCCACGGCATCATGACCAGTGCTGCGAGGGGGATGTTGTCGGGGCCTGGTGCTTTGCGCCTCGAGAGGCAAAAGGCAACCTTCCGCAGCTCGTCTGGGGAGATAAAATCCCCCCGCCCAGCGGAGGAGGCGAGCTCGAAAGGAGCTCTCGGACGCGGCGCTCTACGTGCTCGTGGTGCTTGGCGGCGACTGGAGCTGGGTGCGGTCTGAATTGTGTTTGTAGGTGGCTGGCGTGCATGTCTGCTCGTGTCTGGGCGTTGTAATGGCGTTGGCCGTTTGAGTCGGTGAGTGGGCTGATCGTGGTCTTCGACCTATGAGTCGTCTGTTCAGGGCGTAGAGGGATGTGTTGTTGGCGCCGGCTCGAGCGATGTTTCGCTCCCAGTAGGCCCCTGGACATTACCTCGCCCTTGCAGATTCGTCCTCAGCGAGTCGATTGAGATCGGCCTTGATCAGCTGGCAGCGGGTTCGGGCCCAGAGCCTCCTCAACTGCTCAAGGGGGGTCCCTGCACCATGTATCTCTGTCGCTCAGAATCCGCCTACAATTTGGCGCCGGTGCGGTTGAAGGTGGACGATCCCCAAGCGGTGTGCTTGGAGTTCAAGTCACCAGCAACTAACACCTGGCCCCCGCCATCCAGTACACGATGGTCATCGGTGAGGCCGAAGTGGAGTGTGGGAGGCCTGTATGCCGCGTAGATCCTCAACTCCTCTCCCGACACTTGCACAACTACTCCGGTTGTGTTCATGTCGGAGAAGGTGTTGAGGACCAAGTCGACATGGACGATGTCCCGCCGAACGACCGCTGCTGTACCTCTGTACGCCCTGTCCTGTCCCTGCGATACACGGCATAGTTCGCCATCTTGATGTCTTGTCCAGGACCCAGCCATGTCTCTCCCAATAGTATGACGTGAATGTCGTACTCCTGGGCGAGCTGTCTGAGGTCCTGAATTTTTCCTCTGATGCCGCCGGGGTTCCAGTAGATGATTCGCAATTGCTTACGATCCATCACCGGTTCCCTTTTGGCTGGATGTGTGTGGTGTCGAAGTTGTCTGTGCTGTGGCTGTCTGCGGCCATATCCTGGGGACCCTGAGCAGACGAGTGAGCTCCTCCCTGATCACTTGCCTGAGTTCCTCCCTGACGGTCTCAGCGATTATCTCCCTGAGCTCGCCAGTGTTGAACCAGGAGCGACTTTCCGGCAGGGCTGTGTCCATAGGCTCGACGGGGCCTCGGGGTGTCTGCTTGGTGGTGGGTACTGGGGGTGTGGTGTGTGGTGTTGATCTGGGCGCAGGTGTAGGCCCTTGGTGGCTGGCTGCGGTGCGCCTGCTCCCTTGACGGCCTGGTGGGTCGCGATCTCCGCGGTCGGGGGAGGGAGAGTCGGCGGTGCCTCTGGAGGTTCAGCATGCTCCTGCGAGCGTTTCGGCTGAGTCTATCGTGGCCTGTTCCGCTTCCTCTTCTTGGGGGCGGGGGGAGAAGCGCGAGGTCTGGCTTTGGGGGGTTTGCCGCTGCTGACAGCGTCGGCCCTGGTCGATATTAGACCTCTCCACCAACGACTCCGCAGGTGGGGACTAAGGGGTCTTCCCAGCCTTCTCTTTCTAGGCCTGGTCCTGCTTGACCCCGGGTTTAGTCGGGAACAGCGGACTGAGCTTAAAGCCCCTGAGTCGTGCCTCTCTACGCCTACGGTTGTTGGCGGTGTGCGGCCCGGTGCAGTTTGCACATGTCGGTGTGGCGCCCTTGGGCAGGTGACAGTCGCCAACCGCGTGATTCTGCCCGCATCTCACGCAAGGGATTTGCCGGTGGCAGTTCAACAGCGATGGCACTGTGACGGCTCTTCGCGCCCCTTCCACACTTCCACCACTACCCCTGGCATGCAGAGCAGTTCTTTGACCTCGTAGAGGCGTCTGAGCTCCCCGCCGTCCATGCACTCGAGTTAGGCATGGTACACCTGTACTATGCCTAACTCGAGCGCATGGACGGCGGCTGCCTAGCCGGCTCTGCCCCCCCTCGCTGGGATGTGGCGGATCTTTCTTCATAAAAGGTCGGGGAGTATGTCGCGCGGTGCGGCTTCGGACCTGTTGAGGTCTGCTTGTTTCTTGATTGTTGCACAATAATAAAAAACATACGACCAAACTATTCACTATGTATACAAAAAGTGCTTTGGCTTAGCCCGAGTTCCGAACACGGCACGGAATAACAATTTTTTATTTTTTATTTTCGGAGGGACCTAATACTGATTGGCGGCGCTTGTCCTGCCTTAACAGTTCTAATGACTACGGAAGACTTTTTTGTCTTAGGGAGACGATAGGGGGACAGACCCCCCTCTTTTCCCGCAGAATAATAACAACTATACCGGACCGCGTTCTGAACAAGGACGAGAGGGCTGGGGCGCAAGCGGGATGGCACTATCACTCCCTCACCTTTCGGCAAGAGAGAGACAGCATGCGTTTCCGAGTGCGTAGAAGTGTCCTGCACCAAGCATTATTTATTGTCTACTACTACTATTGGGTTCTGCAAAGCTGTATGGTACGCATGTTTCACTATTCTTAATAATAGCATGCAAAACGTATTAATGAAAAGAACAACTATCTTAGATCCTCTTAAAAGTATCACTATAACATAAATGACATATTAAGTCCTATCTCTGGAATATGCGTTTGTAACAACCGCCGTTCAGTGGTTTTTTTTTTATAAAATCGATCACTTACAGACATACAGCTTATGGGGACCTTGTTTTATATTAAAATGTCGTGTAATGATACCTATCCGGACTAATCTTCCTCTTAAAGCATTAGGAAGAGGTAATGCCATGCTACATAGGAGTAGTGCCATGCATGGCGCATGCCACTACTCCAACAAAATAAGCCTCCAATGGCTACGACGGGGAGGATTATACCACTAACATTGCGATTGGTGTCGTCCAACGCGAACGGCATCAGATCCAACATACATGAGATGCGGGACTTTCTCCCACGTAACAAAGTAGACATCCTACTAGTGCAGGAATCGTTTTTAAAACTGACACAAGCAAATCCGCGTATTAGCAATTATAACATCATTCGGAATGATAGAACTCGATCCCGTCTTGGAGGTACGGTCATATACTACAAGAGAGCGCTACACTGTATCCCTCTCGAATCAGGGCCTCATCTACAAGCTGTACCAACTGGAAGTGCCTAATAGACTGGTACTGATCATAAACAGCTACCTAGAGAACAGGAGGTTCCGATTCAGAGTGGAGGGCACACTGTCCTCCCTCCGCACAGTCAGAGCCGGGGTCCCGCAAGGCTCTGTACTATCCCCAACCCTCTGCAACCTGTGCACCAGCGACCTACCGCGACACCCCAGCGTACAGCTGGCGACGTTCGCGGATGACACCTCACTGTACATAAGGAACGTTCCCAGAGAGGGAACCAGACTACTCCAAAGGACCGTCACCGACCTCGGCGAATGGTTCCTGAAATGGAGGATAGAGGTGAACGCAGAAAAGAGTAAGTCGATACTCTTCACCCGAACCAGATTACGGGCGACAGGAGAGCGCGGTAAGAAAAAGAACAAGATGGCCCCTATCCTGCTCTACGGGAACGAAATTCCTAGAGCGGAGACGGTCAAATATCTCGGCGTCACACTGAATAGATCGATGGACTTCCGGAATCACATCGATAGATTTATAAAAAAGGCGCAATACGTCCTGTTCGAACTCTATCCTCTGATAAACAAAAGGAGCAAGATGGCTAATAGACATAAGCTCACTTTGTATATTGCATGCATTCGACCGATTTTGTCGTATTGCAGTGCCGCATTCGCGCACATATCTCCTCAGCAGATACATCGGTTGCAGAAACTGCAAAACAGGTTCCTGCGTACGGCCACTGGTTGCCCCTGGTACGTACGCAATATCGATCTACACTGTGACTTCAAACTGACCTCGATTAAGGACCACTTTAAAGAACTCTCTCAAAAGTTCTTCGACAGGGCCCTGAATCACCCGAACAGTCTCATAAGAAAGACGTCGGTGTACGATCCGACGCTAATAACCGACTCCCGATATCGTCGGCCGAAGCACGTATTGCACGACGCCGACGACGCGATAGCCGTAGCAGTTGCTAAGTCCACCCTTGCACACAAGCAAAAACACACCCAGACACGCATCCGCAGTAAAATGCCAATAGGGCAAACCCACGGATAGCAGGTTTTAGTCGGCAGTAGGTAGTAGTTATAGCTACACAACCTGACCCGACAAACTCTTCAGGCCCCCTTGGGTCGGTTGGACAGTGCATAAATGCATTCCCCACCTGCTAGAACCAATTCGATATACACCGCTCGTACCGGTCGAGCGTTGAAACCTTACATATATGCACAGCTATAAGACATATAACTGACAGAATGACAAACTCACACACCGCTTACGGAAACGAGCCCGGGTTCGAATCCGTAAGACGTGAGCTTAGGTAAAAGTAGAAGTGATAAAACGCGATCTTAGAGAGCTCTAAAAATAAAAATTAAATCGTTATCACTTTTTTTTTGAGGCGCAAATCGACCCCACCCGTCAGAGGGTAGGGGAGGAGGCCGGCCTCCTCTGACAAGCCAAACCGAAAGACGAGCTCAACTATCCTTATACACGTCCCGTAATATTAAACGGCATCGTGCTCGCGCCGTCCCACTGGCGTGGGGACGGGGACCGCTTCCCCCTTTTCGGTTCCAAAAATATTTACTGTAGGGTAATGTCCACAAAAATTCCGGTTTGCATCTTCCCATCTGCGGGAAATGAGGGGGGTCTGTCTCCCCTATCGTCTACCTGGAACCTGAAGACAAAAAAGTCTTCCGCAGACACGACGAACTGTAGGGGCGAGGGCAACAGCGATGCCAACAGTAATAGGTTCCTTCGAAAAAAAAATTCCTTCTCCCGATCTTTAAGCCCCTTCTTCTTATAAGAGGGATGCAAGGGCCCCCCTCGGTTCAATTGGCTTCGCCTGGGTTCACCCCAGGCTACTAAGCCCCACCGCCACGACAAGGCTTGAACCATAGTGAGGATATTATATTATATGTACCTTCGCTGATGTATATTTGATTGATGTTGCGATTTTTTACAATTCACATGTGATATTGCAAACATCAACAGCAGGGTGTATTCCTTTTCTAATAATGCCGGCCCTATTCGACGCGTGTGCACCAAATCTCTGTCTCTTAAAATCGAAACCATAAATAAGAGAAAAGAAGAAGAGATAGAAGTAATTTGGTAATTATAATGTTCCATTTTTAATCACAGGCAAAGCTAGGGCGGTGGTATAATGATGATTGCACATGGCACGAGTAGACAATTATAAAGCTGTACATACATACATTATACACAATTAAACGATAACCATATCGTAAACCAATAAGCATAGCATACAAATGTGTACACTACACATAAGTATAGGAAAGTCTTAAAAGATTTAAAACTAAATAATGAAACGGAATGTCTAACCGAAGCGCAGTTAATAGATATCTCAACGTGTTTCCAATCACCGGCGAGGCTCTGAGCTAATGGGGACTGTTGACAAAGCGCTCGGTTACGATCAATCAACGCATCCCTTATTCATGACGACATGCGAGCCTTTCGTGTACGTCTACGACTACTTGTACACGACAAGACATTCCGTGATACGTTAACGCCTTTTGAACGTTTAATATCATTACGATAGAATCTGATAGAATAGACTTGTATTTACTATACTAAGTTTTACAGACGCTTTTGTAAGAGCTACCTCCTACATAACCAGCGTAAGAGTTACCTCTTACAGACTCTTTTGTAAGAGCTATCGCTTACGGACGCTTTTGTAAGAGCCACCTCTTATAGACGCTTTCGTAAGAGCTAACTCTTGTAGAAGAGGCATAATATAGTGGTAGCCCATTTGCAGACGCTTTTCTAAGATGTAGCTCTTAAAAAGGCGTCTGCAAAACTTAGTGTTGCATTGCAGCCGAATTTGGATGGCACGACCATGTCCCCCTCGCTTACATGACATCGCTGTAAAGTGACTGCTATCGTAGTTTATAAGTAGCCGATGAACCACTGCAGGGGAGGAAGAAGGAGCGCAAAGCATGGATGACTACGGGCGTCGGTAGTCGTTAAAATGATTCGACAGCTCGTTTGGCCAAAGAAATGTTTCTTACCCGCCAGCTACGAATAAAATAGCAATTATTTATTATCGCTTGTGTTCCCCAGAGATCTAAATTTGACCTCAATTATAAAAAAGTGAGGTGTCAAGAGACACTCAGCTGGAACGAAGTTGATGGAGGTGGGTAAGAAGAAATTTTATACAGACAATAAAATCTCTTTTTACCTTACTGCACGGCAGTATGTCGAACTTGTGCAGAAACATTGTCAAGATTAGTGTTATTATCTTCTATTATTTTATTATTCATTATGTACAAAAAACCTCAATTATGTACAAAAAGTTTATACAAACTTAAGAAAACAAAAATATTCATCGCGACACTACGCTATTCAAAGCAAAATAGAAAGAGAGAAAGAAAGAGAGAGAGAGGGAAAGAGAGAGAGAGAGAGAAAGAGAGATGCGCACGCGGCATACACATATATTCAAACACAATATTACAGTATTTTTTTATTTGTTTTCAATATTTTTTAATTATTATTGTTACAGTGTCACGATTCGATGTTTATCGATTGCATTCGATGATCATCTTATTCGATTAAAATAATAGAATCAAATGCAAATTATATTAAAATATTTCTTTGCCTTTTATTTCCAATTTGCAATTCCTCCGTGCACGCTATTATTTTTTTCACGTATTAATATAGATTGCTCCTATGCATACTAGAAAAAAATTCATCATTATTTTTAAATAAACATAGTAAACAATTATGTACTTTGATGGTAGCACGACTCTATTGTTAACAAATTGTACTACTTATAAACATAGTGTGTGATAAAATCTAAAGCAATTTTCGTTAAATTTACAACAAATCAAATTTATTTGAAACTCGTAAATGTTCATTAAGTAAGTGACCGTGACCGTAAGGTCGCGTCTGGTGTAAAGTTTTAGCGTGACTTTCTCCGGTTTTAGTGGTACAACCTCGTCGGGCAGCAGAGCATCACATCACTGCAGTTTCTGGGAACATATAAAAAAATCACTAAGTCATTACTAACTGCGGTTAATATATCTGCCAAGAGAATTATATAGTCTGTCTTATGATGACAGCTGTGACAGCTGACGCTTGTGTTATTTTTTACAGCGTATAGGGCAAGCGAGAAAATAGAGCTTTTTAATGACCGTCGCGCCCATGAGCATACTTATTATGCCGTTGCGTTGACCAAATTCACTCCTTCCTGCTCCCGTCCAATAGTCCACCGGCTGCTCACAAACCGAACGAAATGCGACACTGAAGACCTCACTATACACCGGTTTCATGTGAGCGAGTAATACCTTCCCAGCCGTGCCGGCCAAATTCCGCTGCTATTCCGCATGGCGCTACCTCCTGCTAAAACTTAGATACTCAGGCTATGAGATGTGAACAGTGCGTGGTGTGTTATATAAGTATACTACCTGGATGGTCACACCTCTCCATATGTTATCCGACGTAACAGATAAATATGCTGTAGAGAGCATACAACTCATCACACAACAGCTAAGACTAAGCTGAAGCAGAGTTGTGGCAGTGCTAATAATCGTTTATTTCAGAAATAAAAATCCATAGTTTTATAAATATAAACAGAAAAATAATTATAACGCAAATGCCACATTTCACATCACTGGATCCAAGTTAATAAGATAAAGTAGTAACGTAATAATGTTAACTAAAACCATATTCTCCAAACGAATTTCAAATTCAAGCTAAACTATTGTTGATGCTGTATTCTGGGCGGCACTAAACACATCCCGGCGTTATTCCACAAGCCCGCGCAGTTCGGTCAGGGGTTTATTGCGAGTCCGGGAAGTACCGCGTACCTTACGAACTGCTTACTTCACACGCCTTTCAGCAAATAGTTTTCCTTGTAGGTGTTATGGAACTAAGAAATGTTTATTTCTACTGCTATACCCACCTCTACCTATGTTCCTGCCTTTCCAACTTTATTATACGTATTAACCAAACGTTTTGTGAGAGGTAGTGCCTTACTGCATTGCAGCTGACTTGGCAGGCACGACCGGGCGGACCTTGCACTTACATGTCGCCGCCTTGAAGTGACAGCGTTGCTGCGTTTCGTCTGGCTTGTGAGTACCTGTTGGCCCATCGGATGGGAGGAGACATGAGGGCAACCCACGTGCATGACAGAAATAATGTGAATGTGTATAGGCGTCGTTAGTAATATTAAAAAAGGACACTCGAGTCAAAGGGACATTGGAAACCCACAAACAGCGAGCATGAAACGCGACAGCATAGATGACCCACCTGTATTGCTGGTCCAAATGGGCGGTCGTGAGGCTTTGAAGTACCTCGTTTTAAAATTTAGTTGACCTTAAAAAATACATAAAAAAATCGATGCGATGTAAGAAAGTCCGCCCGTGACCATGGTTGCTGTAAAACTTCTGAAACTTCGGGCTACTTAAATAAACCGCGACAAAAATCAGTAAAAGTAGTTTTATTGTAATGGAACGTTTGTTTTACAATAGCAATCATGTTGGTAAAGTTTTTAGGAAACTCGTTTGCTTCTTTAAATTGAACCGATGGCGGCTAATGGACCCGGCAGCCCCGGGCAGGTGCGGCGTCAGAATGAAAATGTATTGTCGGATTTTGGAGCGAAATTTGCCTTTTGAACATCCCATGTAATGGAAACTTGAAATATGCTTATTAACTGTAACGTCACGAGCACGGGCTATAGGCCTTTATTTGAAAGTGTTGGGAGCTTGTTTTGTGTCAGTATAAGCAATAAATAAAATCGTAACGCATTGACGCAATCTGAGAGTACATAAATTACCAAAGTATAATGATGGACGACCGGCTGGCTCAGTTGGTAATAACGTGGCGGGAAAAACCACGCGTTCCGCTAGAGGAGTAAATGAAACAAAAGTCCTTGTGGTACTCCGTTCAGGGCTAGGCTCACTTAGTGTGATAAGTCCTAATTATTATTATAATGATTGAAATATGCGAATAATATGGATATAAAATTTATTTTTTCATACCGCGTGTTTTAATTGAAGTATATATCTGTGGACTCATTATTATATTATATTATTATTAAATCGTTTCTTACAAAGAAGACTTTAAACAATCTGCATATATATGCACTTAGATATATTTTAAGACCATTTACAAAACCATTTACCAAAGCAGCCAGATCGCTCTGAAATCTTATGCAAAGCGACTTCGTTTACTGTCGGATATTACTAGAAGTTATCTTTTACGATGGCCATTCCCAAATGCTGCAGCCGATATTTGTTCGAGATTAGCTGAATTAAACGTGCAGGTCTCGCTCATATGCGAGTGGCATTCAAATTATATGCACCCCATGCCCCGACATGCTTTGTGACATTTTCTTATTACAGTGCCATCCTATGTGGAAATTATGCATTTGACACATTTAATGTTAATAAGGACGTGCATACACTAGGTTGAGTGTACACTACAGTAAAACTACTCTGACGGATTTTATCGAGATTTATTTCATTATTTAATTAGGGCTAGGGTACATTCGTGTTGACTTAAGACATCAGTAGAGTGTACTCGTACACTAGTTTTAGCAGATATAACATTGAGTTGGATTTCTGAAGGGTACTTAGTACTTACGCACTGGCCGAACAAAAAAATATGCAGAAATGTTGTACTCGTCCTATATCTGTACTTAGAGTGCAGGCATAATTTTATGTTCTAGAGATCGCCCAGAGGTCGAAATTTGATCTTAATTATGTGAAAGAGAATCATTCGAATTCGATTTGGATATGTAATACAGTATAACCTTTATGTAGGTACTAAGACTAAACACAATTACTTTGTGGTAATGCTACAATTTGTGCAAATACTAAATGACTGCACAGAATTTCATGAAACCCAACTAAGAACACACAGATTACACACACACGTTAGACACAAGAGACAACATACTGACAACATTACGATGATGTGAATAGTGGTGTTAGTAGGGTGGTATGTCGGTTAAGAGGTAGTTTACTATTGAACAGTTATACAACTAAATGTATTAATTTCACGTTGCCAAACGTGAGGCAGGCTCTGACCAATGAGGGGGCTAAAGAGCTGACGGGGGATCGCTCTTGGTACCAATATTATAAGAAGATGGGACAAGGGTGGGGACCCCATTGCACTGTCCCAAAGTTGATGGGCTTGTCCTCTAATGCGGGACAACCCCATCTGTGGAGGTGAAGTTTGATGATTTGTTGTTCTGGGGCACCTCACCAAAGGCGGCACTGATGGCACGGTGGTTTTTTGATGGGCCATGACCCCACCAATGTCATGAATATATATAGGGTGTGAATCTAGATTTATTAGACTCAACGGTGCTTCTTGGAATGACACTAGATGCTAAATTGCAGTGGGGTACTCATATTTTAGGACTTGCGAATAAGCTTGGTTCCGTTCTGTTAGAAAAAGTAGGCAACATTCTGATGAAAATACGGCAAGGTTACTTTACTTCCACATCATTCTGTCTTGCCGCGTACCGCTGTGGGGGAATGCTGCCGATATATTTGCGCTGCAGACGCGTGCTATTGGCGCAATATACAAGCTAGCCCCTGTTACTTCACTAAGAGATAAGCTTAAAAAAATTAGAATACTGACTGTTTATTCACAATACATTTTTGATAATATAATCTGTCCTCAAAAATATAAATGAACTCAGTAAAAAAGTGATATTCATGCAAGAAATATTTCCGGAATAGACACAAGTTGAATGTATCAGTGATCAGACAAAGCAAAGTGAGTAATTCGTTTTAAATACGTCTACACAATAAGGTCCCAGAAAACGTTCAAAATCACTCAATTATTAAATTTAAAAACACCGTGAAAGAACGTTTGTGTGATGAAGTATATAAGGTAAACTAATTTTTGGAAGATAAAAGCTTGGGAATAAATCTCTACCACGCAGTATTCTTATAATGAAATGGAATTTAATGAAATGGAATTATAGTGTAACTTTCGTATATATATCAAATCATCAGCCTGGCTGAGTTTGTTTCGCCGGTTCCTCTCAGGTCAGGTTTAGGCTAGAACCGGAAGTATTGAAGTAACGACGTTCAAAAAGTGGTTTGTTAAATTCTATTTTTTTATATTTTGATTTCTTCACCATATAATCTTCAACCAAATTTTAGAATCCTCTATTCGTGCAATTCTTTGAAAAGGGAGGGACATATTTTTCTTCACGTATTTAGAGCCGCTACTGTTGGGACGCATCAATTGCCTTGGTAGGTATGTACTCCAGATGAGAGTTTAAATATAATTAGGCGTTAAGTCAATGTACCAAGTCAGATAAATTAAAAATGGTGGCAAAGGTAGGTGCATTTAGTTCTTCTGTAAGTATATACTGCATCACTTACATTTACCGCTTAACTCTAATGGCTTACAGTGCTAGGCTTTCCCGGTGACCGTCACGTCATTAGTTTTAACGCGTTCTGCGAGTCGTAATGGCCCTGGAAGTGGACTCTAGAGACCTCCTATCGTTGTTGCCTGAAACTGATTAGCTCCCAGTGTATGGTTTCTTATTATGATCTGTGAGTTCATTAACGAATGTTCCAGGATGTCACATTTATTTGTATAAATGCAATCGTCAATGTAGCAAAGGCACTTCCTAAAAACAATTTTAGGAAGTGCCATTGCTACATTGCCGATCATAACGGTACATCTCCTTGACATAATGTTAAGTACTTTTTAAAATATATTACAGGAGACAAACGAGTAAATACCGACGGCCATAGACAACAGCATTATTGTTATTATGTAAATGCTTTCTCTTACTCTCGTCTTCCCCTCCTAAGGGCCACTGACTTCTCACAAACTGCACGAAACGAGTTATGGTGGCTAAGATATCGCGCTTCGTACAGCCTGTATGAGTTCGATGGGCTGGAGGGAAGACGTGATGAATATCCGCTCTCATATTATTCATAACCATTGTTTTGTCTCTTTAACGGATTTTATTGCGTTTCTTTATATTTGCTTGTGGAATGAGACAGAAATATGAGAAAACTGTCATGACAGAAAAACGGAGCCGCGGGCGCAGGGGCGGCGTGGTGTCGGCCGTTTGGGACCAGTCGAAACTGGTCTTCCTGAACACACACAGGGCTTTCTGATGGCCATACCTCTGGCTCTGGCCTCCCTAAGGAAACCTTCGGTTGTTGGTGGCGTGCGGGCCCTTGCAGTTGGCGCAGGTCAGGGTAGCTCCTCTCGGCAGCGGGCCGTCTCCGACTGCATAGGCGCCTCCGCAGCAAACGCACCGAATTTCCCTGTGGCAGTGAACAGAAGAGTGTCGAAAGAGGTATGCTATGCTGTGCGTTCATCGGTGTCACTGTGCTGGTCC
>JAFELO010000615.1:13744-25163 GCA_017140195.1 Eumaeus atala | reverse complement strand
ATAGGCGCCTCCGCAGCAAACGCACCGAATTTCCCTGTGGCAGTGAACAGAAGAGTGTCGAAAGAGCTATGCTATGCTGTGCGTGCACCGGTGTCACTGTGCTGGTCCCTGTCTGCCCTTCCATCCTTCCACGACTACTCCGGGAATGTAGAGGAGCTCTTTCACCTCATAGAGGCGTCCGAGTTCATCGCTGTTCAGGCGTTCGAGCTGCGCTTGGTACAGGCTGCCGGGTCTCCCGCCTCTCGCCGGTATGTGCAGCACAAGGCGCACCGGGAAGCCCAGACCCCTGAGCTGGCGATGCACTCGGTGTCCGTCCCCACTGGGAGACCTCTAATACCCACCTTGGTGGGGAGGCCTGAGGGTGGGGAGTAACAGTGCCATTGCACCGCCGGGATCTCCTTTGTAAGGGCTGTCAGGAGTGCCTGGACTGCCCGGAACTCCTCCAGAAATCTAATACCCTTTCCAAAGGTTGGGTGCATGTCGCAGCATGTCGCGCGATGTGCGGAAGTGCCTCTGTCAGTCTGGCAGAAACTCGAGGACTATCGGAGGGTACTCCGCTAGCCTGTGCGGCGGTTGGGTAGCACTAGGGTGCTGGGCGTCTGGCTTTTAACCAGTGGTAGTAGGCAGGGATGGGGGGAAAGGGTACTCCGTACTGGGCATACCTTTTTGGGGCTCTCCAGAGCGGCGGCGAAACTGCGATAACGCGTCGCGGCGACCAATCCACTGGAGAATTCGGTCTCGACGTCCCCGGCAAAGGCAGCAGTCGCAGCGTAGACGGTGCCAGGCGGCGTCGACGTGTCATCCACGGGCGTCGCTGGTGACGTAGGCGGTGACGTAGGTGGTGACATGAGTGGAGATCTACGTCTTGGTGGCGAAGGTGAGGTGGCGGTCGAGTGCGATGACTGCGGTACTGCGGCCACCTTCGAAGGGCCTTTAGCGGCCAATAACTCCTTCCTTTCCTCCTCCGTGGAGAACAAAATTAAAAGACGTTGTTCGGACGAGGTGTCGCCGAGCGGCAGACCGTACAGGGGTACGGCCGTGCTCGTTTCGACGTTGTCTACGACGAGTTGAGACAGGGCCCCTTCACCGACATGCGCTCGACTAGCATAGTCGTTCACATGGCGGAGGAAGAGCTCAGGATCTACGCGACGTACAGACATCCCGGGAACAGTTTTGACCCAGGTGATGTCCACAACGTGCCGGGGAACGGCGGCCAGGTGTTGTTGGTCAGCGACCTGAACTCCAAGCATCCAACTTGGAGATCCGCCGTCACGAACAGCCGATCTACGCTGCTACACGGTGTAAGGACCACCGCGTCCTACCCACGTGCCTACGGATCCCCTGCGCTCCCGGGCGTTCTGGGCATCGCCCTACACCAGAATCTCAAGGCATCATCATCGAGGTCTTGTACGACCTCGACATTCGTCACACTTGATTCCGGAGCAATCCTTAGGGAAGGAGTGCGGACCAGAGAGAGGATCGACTGGGCCGTCTATCAGGATAGCCTAGTCGACTTCACTATCGCCGGGCAGCTGTCTACCCCAGATGAGGTGGAGGCCGCCGCTCGCCGCTTCACGGAAAAAAATCCGAGAGGCGCGGGCGGCGGCGACCACCGTCGTATCGGTGACAGTGCGCCGGCGGTGTGAGCTCCCCCCGAGCCTACTATCGGACCTGCAGAGGAAGCACGACATATGAGGAAACTCTGGGCCTGCACCCGCTGTCCGAGGATCAAAACACAACTCAAGAAGCTGGCCGAGGAACTGTCTGCGAAGGTGAGGGAGTGACGTGGAGCAGGCTGGGAGAGTACAGTCTTTCATGCCAGCGAAAACGACACCAACCTGCACGCCCTAAACAGACATCTCCCTAGGCCTGAAACCACCTTCACCCCACTCCTAGACACCACAGGAGCGAAACACTACAGATCGCAGGCACGCGCCAAAGTGCTCACATCACACCTGCACACACAGTTTTCACCACACCCAGCGGCGCCGTCGTCCGAAGAGCACCACGAGCAAGTGGAGTGCCGAATTCGAGAGCTCCTTCCGAGATGGAATCCGCCGCCCAGCGGGACTGATTTCATCTCCATCTCTGAGCTGCGGAAAGTCGCATTTCGTCTCTCGAGGTGCAAAGCTCCAGGCCACGATGATATCCCCCCCACAGCGCTGGTGATGTTGCCTAGGCGAGCAGCAGCGGCTCTCACATAGATCGCACATTCCCCGGATGGCCCACTTTCCGGAGGCCTGAAAAGAGGGGAGGGTCATCGTTTTGCCGAAGTCCGGGCAAGCCCCGAAGCCTGCCCGGATGCTACCGGCCGATAACGCTCCTGTCCCACATCGCCAAGTTGTTCAAGAGGCTTCTGCTTCGGAGGCTGAAGCTATACATTCCCATAAGGGATGAACAGTTCGGCTTCCGGAGCGCCACGGAGTTGTCACTGACGCGAGTGATCCACCACTTGTCTGTGGAGATGAACAAGGGGAGACACTCTGTCGCGGTCTTTCTCGATATGGAGAAGGCTTTCGACAGGGTGTGACACCCGGGTCTCCTGTACAAGTTGGTGGACGCCGGCGTCCCGCTGGTACTTGTGAGACTAGTGGCGTCATTCTTGGAAGGTAGGACCTTCCGGGTAGCGGTGGAGCGGAAGCACTCCTCGGTGAAGGCCATACGTGCCAGAGTGCCACAGGGCAGCTGCCTATCCCCTTGCCTGTACGCGGCCTACTCCAACGACATCCCCACACTCAATGATCCTTCGAGAGAGGGTGAGGTGGACGTCGCGCTCGCACTGTTCGCCGACGACAGCGCATACGTCACCTCGTCTTGAAAGTCGGAGCTCGCAACTGGGCGCATGCAGCGCACGCTGGACCCGTTGCCAGACTGGCTCAACAAGTGGCGCATGTCCGTCAACGTGGATAAGACGACGGCGCAATATATCAGCAAGAGGGGCTCCGTGCCGGGGCGGTTAAAGTTTAGAGGCCAGGATGGGTCTTGGGAATCCCCAGTCGTGTATCTCGGATATAGTATCGACTGCGCGCTGTGGATGGGCTAGCAGGTGGAGTTTGTTTTTCGATTGACGAGCGCTATGTTTAATAGGGCAGACAAATGGACCGCATGCTCATCTATGCGACCTGGCTGCGCTGTGCGTTCGACCACCTGATGGGAGACCGTATCCGCGTGAAATCCCCGCCCCTTTCCGTGATCCACCAAGCGGACTAGGGACTGCGTGTCCGGCGATCCGGACGAGGTTCAGACATGTACATGCGTAACACATCGAAATCACTACTCACCAACAGTCATAACACACCACACAACACACAGGCCCTGAACAGGCCTACATTCCCCATTGAGCACATATGCCACGATGGCAAACCCGCAATATTAAAAATTGCGGCCCCGTTACCGAAGGGATAGTTGTCCCCTCGCGATCCGACCCGGGTTATGAGGTTCTCCTCGGTGCCTGTAGCCCTCGCAGATCATCTGCGAAGATGACCTGGAGTAGTAGATAGTATTTGATTCGGTCTGGGCCTTCTATTTCATAGAAATAGATATAATTATATCAATTTAAATGATCCCATATAAGAGCATTGAATAGAAGGGGAGTTTAACATAACATATTACAGCTATCATATTTTGCACGAGCAGAGAATTACCGACTTGTCATCACAATTCAAAAGTATAAAGCATACACTCAATAAAAGGATGCTCACTTTATAGGACGAGTCCAATAAAACTCCGAGTGTACGGACAAAGTGCACATAAAAGTGAGTCACCAGATGTGAACAAGTTCCATCAGATGCATAAAAGTCGAGTAAACCTACCCGGAGCGTCGCACCTGTGGTTTGGATGAAATATACTCCGGCTCAGCCGTCTCGATAATGCGCTCTACATTTAAGGAGTACGTCAGATGTTATTCCATCGTGTCGATTTTTATTCACTCGATTTTATTATTGGTTATGCAGGATGTAAAAATAAAGTGGTGCCATACGTAATGTGGGACCGGCTTTTTTTCCCGGGATAGATGCGAGTAGCAGGAGGTCGGTGGTCCTGGCGTTCATTGAATGAAGCCTATGTCCAGTATTGGACTGTAAGGGCTGATAATGATAATAATGATATGTAATGTAGGATAGGCATATCAGTATACAAAATAATGTAAATTCAAAAGATATATGACGGTTCAAAGTTTTAAGTCTCTACCTATTTTCTCATAAAAGAAAGAAAAATGTGTAAAGTTAAAGATTTAAACCTGACGTGTTTGCATTTTACGCTTCTGCAACTTCTTTATGTAAGAGGTAGTGCCATGCTGCATACGAGAAGGTAGTGCCATGCGAGTTGCATGACTCTACAACCTCCTATGCAACAGAATTCGGCCGGCATGACCGGGGAGGTACCTCTCGCTCTTTTGATACCGCCGTAAAGTAACACCTACGGTGTTGGGTTTCGTGCAGTTTGTGGGTAGCCGGTGGCCTATAGGGAAGAGGTGAAAAGGAGGGCAACGCATCGGCATAATTATGCTGATATTCATGATGGGCGTCAGTAGTCGTTGAATGGCTCTAATTCCTTGTTTGTCCCCTTATACTGTAAAAAATACTTTAGACATTTTACCTGTTTTTATGCGAAAATAGGTTGATTTTTTATAACTTTTGGCCTTCATACCTCATGTGACGGTGACGTTTTTTTCCAAAATTCCCTTTGTATTTGAATACTGGTTGTAAAGGGTCTATTTGTACAGGATATAATAGTTGTAATATATGGTGCTATGATGCATTGTAGCAGAGTTGGGCCTGCTAGACCGGGGATATGTCTGTCGCACACCTGGTGACGCCGTAAAGTGACAGCTAAGCTGTCACGTTCCGTGCGGTGTGTGGGAAGCCGAAGGCCCATTAGAAGGGAGTAGGAAAGGAGGGCAACGCAATAGTAATGTGTACGTTTGCCATGTACCAGCCATACATATCGTAATAAAATCGTGTATTTACGTTGGACGTTTGAAAGACTAATCTTACTCATGAAAGTGTAATGAGTAGGCAGTGAGATTATTTTTCCATCACTTTTATTAATTACGTAGTTTTATAATTTACAAACTGTTATGTATTAACTATACTATAGGATCGGAAGACGGAGTGTTGGACGGCCTCCCACCCGATGTACTGACCGACTTGGTTAAGGTGGCGGGGAGCGGCTGGATGCAAGGCGGTGTTCGTACGTGCTGCGCTAAAATATTTCGAAAAAGTGGTATTTCTTCTAGTTTTCGAGCTAATTAGTATTGTGTGTAGTTTATAAGGGTTGAAAGTGATTCTAGTAATAAATCAGTTTACAAAATCAGTACGTTTTCGTAGCTAAAATTATTCGTAAGTGTAAAGTGCGTGGAAAGGAATTTATTTTTCTACCCACAACTTGGACACAAACTGTAAGTTATTAAGTTTATTTAGTGAAAGGACACGTTATCGTAATAATAAGTCATTATTGTAACAGTGTTAATTCTTTAATAATAGTTTAAAATATTTTTCTTGTTTAATATTATAGAAAATATGCATTCTTGGGATATTGAATTGGTTTCCTTCTAAATAGCGCCATCTGTTAGCTAATAGCCGTACTTAGAAAGTGTTGCCAGCTTAAAAAGAAGACCACTATTTGGGGGAAAAAAGAACAGTTGTATGTCGATCGGTAGGGAGGCGGGATTCGCTCCCAGGACATCGCCTGCTCGGACTCCTCCGCACGGATTCAGCTCACCGGCTGCCACCATGGACTTAAGTACGGCAAGCGCGGGGCCTCATAAGAGACCAATTACGTCGCCTGAAGAAGAGTAGGAACGGAGCAAGAGGTGTGAGGAGCGCCGCAGTCTCGCGACCGACTCTGGTTCCTCCTGTTGCGGGGATGTTAGTGCACCAACGGCAGGTACTACACCAGAACCGAGCCCTAGTGTGGCAACAGCGGCAGTCACAGCAGCCGAATCTGGGTTGATGGCTATGAGCAAAATTCAGATGCTGAACTATCCAACGTAATGGTCAGCGCAACTAAATTTAAAAAGAATGCTGCGGAACGGGACGCAATAAACCAGGCTAGCCAAAGTGCTTTAGCTGTAATCGCTGCATTATAACTGAGGCTCGCAGAGTCTGAACACCAAATAACATCGACAAAGCTAAAACACGCGCAACTAGAACTGACCATGAGCTCCGGTAACCCAGCAACGGTGACGGTCGGTCACTCCAGCCGCGCCCACATACGCATCGCTCTTGAAGCAGTACAGTTTTACCCAAACACAGAGGACATAAAGACTTGTGTACCAAAGCCGAGCTGCAGAAGGCAGTAAAACCTGGTAGTTTGGGCTTTCCATTACTGAGCATACGCCGTATTGGCAATTCTGGCATAACGGCCAAGGTCGCTACACCTGCAGCCGCCGAGAAACTTAAAGCGGCTGCCCCGCCATCTCTGAAGGTTTCGGAGCCCAAGGCTCG
The DNA here is from genome assembly GCA_017140195.1 of Eumaeus atala. NCBI lineage: Eukaryota > Metazoa > Arthropoda > Insecta > Lepidoptera > Lycaenidae > Eumaeus > Eumaeus atala. Next base: position 18,717 of record JAFELO010000615.1, on the reverse strand, counting down.
TCGTCCTTTGGTGGCCAGCCGCAACCTAAGAACGGACCCGACAGAAGATAGCCTTCTTGAAGACCTACAAGGCGCGAATCTTTCGGACGATCCTGAATGGACTAAAGAGAAACTTCATTCAAACTGCAAGGTTGCCTACAAGGAGGGCGGACGTAACGGTGGGCGTACCACGGTCGTCCTGGAGTGTTCATCAGCTCTTCGTGATAAATTGTTTGGCCTTGGTCTTGTCTATATTGGCTGATATATGCGACTATCACAACGTATCACTTGCTGCAATAAATGCCAACAATATGGACACCCAGAGAAATACTGCAGGGCAACCGAAATGGAATGAGGCAAATGCGCAGATACAGGACATCGTAAAGCCGAATGTCAGTCACAAAGTAGTAACCAACTCAACGACTTGCCCAGCTCGTATATATGCGGAAAAACTGGCAGACAACATGACTCAATATGTATAAGGCGGGAGATATTATTTCGATAGGAAATCTCAATCTTCAGGGATCGGAGGCTGCCACCTCTGAGCTACTTGGTATTGTCAGTGAAATGAACTTAGATTTCGTTCTCATGCTCAGTATGCAACTTCGGGAATAACAAGACTGATTCAGTGTGGAGCTACTCCAAAAGCTGGGATTTTGGACAGTAATGACAAGATTGCGTTTACACTGCTCTACCATCTGAGTTCCGAATATTGCACTGTCATGCATATCGATTACTAAGATTCCTGCATGTACATAATAATATCAACGTACTTTCAGTATAGATATGACATAGCGCGACATCTCGAACACCTAAGTTATGTTCTGGATCACCTAAATGGAAAGCCTAAAATGATTGGCGTAGACAGTAATGCGTATTCACCACTCTGGTTTTGTGAACGTTGTCAATACTCGGGGCGAGGGCGAGACACAGAGTACAGGAAGACCCCAATGGAGGGTTTCATATTGACCAGAAGTCTATTCATTAACAACAAGCAAGGCCAGCCTCCAAGGTTCAACCGACCAAATGGTTATTCTAATGTGGATCTGACACTCACGACAAGAGAAGTACCGATATCAGAGTGGCGAGTACAAGAAGGCGTCAGCTTAAGCGACCCTCAGCTCTTCTTGAAGACATTTGTGCATACAAGGCACGCGAAGAGGAAGGATACGTAACGACATAGCTGCATCAAGATAATCAGGACTGACGAGGCCGATGTCAAATTTTATCTTTGTGGTGTCAGGCATCGGAAAGGGGAGAAATAACGAGAGGGAACTTAAATAATGTGTAGGGAGTCTAGAATTGCACGGTGGGGAACAAAGCTGGTGAGCAAACCCCCATTCATCTCCCATGATTTGCTCCGTATACCGACAGGTGGGCAGGAGCATGGGTGGAGGTGGGTAAGTGATGATTATAAGATATTTCCGCCCACATACAAAAAATGAAGCTCATTTATTTTGATCTAATTAATATTTTCTAATGAAATGTAAGCGATACTTCTCATTCATCTTACAGGCTTTCCTTTTTCTTTGTGGTCATAATCTGTACACACATTTATCAAGATTTTTCACGGCCGCTTACATTACAACGCCGTGAAGGAAATGTTGTAACGTTCAAACAAAACACGCAGAAATGTTTTTAACGTTTGTATAACGTCTATATTAATTTATGGCTCTCTTTGGCTTTAGAATACTTCAGGTCATTTCAATACGATGCGTGGTCCACTCCTAGTTACACCACAGAAGATTTTATTCTTTGTATGTGCGTTTAATTCAGGTGCAGTCGTTTGCTTTGCTGTGAAGGAAGCCGTATATACGATGTGAGCGTGCGTGTGTGTGCCTGCGCGTATGTATATGTGCGTGTGTGTGTGTGTGTGTGTGTGTGTGTGTGTGTGTGTGTGTGTGTGTGTGTGTGTGTGTGTGTTGTGTGTGTATACCAAGTCTGGTCATAAATACTGGTCCGCTCTATTACTACTAAATTTGGTCATAAATTACAATTAAAAATAGAAAAGTATTACATTTGAATTCTGTCACATTTATACGATTGTTAATTGTGTTTTCTCATTTTGGCGCATTTCATTGTACAACATTTTGTGATATTAAAATAGAGTGGGGTGATAAAGAGAAAAGGATCGCTATGCATAATTACATTACACAAAGTAGGTATGGAGCCAGATGCAATTTTTAAAACTCCCCATACACTTGGTATTAGTGAAATGTTTGCCCAGTATGACTATTAATAGGTACAATGAACTTCCTCTGTTTGTGAGAGCTTAGGTTACCATAGAGATAATATAATCGCGATTGTAGAGAACTCTAATAGTATATTAAATCCTGATCACAGCTTACGTTATTTTTCGAGGGCGAATCCAAATCCTCCCGTTCAGAGGGAGGGGTGAGGAGGCCAACCTCATCTGATAATCCAAACAATAAACGCCAGTGTAATTTAAACGGCATCGTGCGCGCTCCGTCCTACGAGTGTGTGGAGGGGGACCGTTTCCCCCTTTTCGGTCCCAAAAATCACCATAGTGTAACGCCCACAAAACATTCCGGTTCATCTCTTCCCATCTGCAGGTAAAGAGAGAGAGAGAGAGGTGGGGTATGTCCCCCTATCGTCTCTCTAAGCTTGAAGACACAAAAGTCTTCGCTAGTCCGAAGAACGGGTGAGGCGGTCCATTGAAAAAAAAACCTCTGTTCGAGACGGAGAAAGATCTGGCCGCCCACGTTGTGTTCGTAAAAGGTGGTCCAAGCAGTAAGGGAAAGAATTCGAAGAAATCCCGTCCGAAAGTAAAATCTTCTACCTCAGCAAATGAAGATATTACCTAGAACCATGTCGCGTATTTTAAGTTATAGCTTAGGACATGCAGCCTATAAGGTACGCCCTGGTCAAATCTTAACTAATAAATTAAAGATAGGGCGGTAGAATCGAAACAACTATGGAACCGGTACCCAAAGAGAGGTCACAGAAACATTTTGTTTACGGATGAGAAAACTTTTACTATTGAACACCATTTAAAAAAACAAAATGACCGTATTTATGATTAAAGCTCTAAGGAAGCTTCCCAATTAGTCAGCAGATTGCATCGTGGGCATTCTCCGACTTCTGTGTTTATTGTTTTGGTGGGGTCTTAGCTATGAAGGAATGACTGAGCCATATTTTTGTAAAAAAGATATCACAAGATCCTATTCTTAAGAAGAAAGTTACGCCCCTGGTGTTATTACACCATGTGCAATGTCTAATTGTCTTATATTTGTGCATTAAATTTTAGAAGTTCGTTACAGACTGTAGGAGTAATAAATTTTATTTGCAATTAAATTTTTTTACAATATTTTTTTCTTTGTTACAATATTTATATCAAGCTTAGGTAGGTTAGGTAATGTGCCCCACCATGGTTCAAGCCTTGTCGTGGTGGTGGGCCTCAGTAGCCTGGGATGTTCCGAGACACCTTGGGCGAAGCCAATTGAATCGAGGAGGTATATGCTCTTTGTACTTAATTATATTACTTTGTATATGCTCTATTTACTCTTAGAAGAGGGGACAAAAGAGCAAAAAAAAAAAGAGGCGGCGGCATTGTACACGCGGCAAGGGGCGAGGATGGGAACCTCGCCCCATCGCACTGTCCCAAAGTTGGTGGGGTTGTCCTGTGGTGCGGGACAACTCCATCTGTGAAGGGGGCGTCGGTACATTAAGGAGCTGACTAACCGTCCAGGTGCCCTGATGATTTGCTGTTCCGGGGTACCTCACCAAAGGCGGCACTGATGGCACTCGCGGTGGTTTTTGTGGGTATTTATATGGTTGGTTGGTACTATAATGTACCGCGAATCCCACACACCACTGGACCCCGCCCAGGGTCAGTGAAGGCGCGTAAATACGTTTCCCCGCGTCAACTAAAAGAAGGTATATATAACTGTAAGACAACATTTATAAATGTCGCAGTTGCGTGTCACAATTGCCGTATTTCATTAAGTATATATCATCATTTTCAAAAACAGGGCTGTTTCGAATTGTGGCGGGTCAACGATTAGCCGGATTGAATAAGGCTGAGTGAAATTCCGCCATAAAGTATTTTTAACATTCGCGGCATTGCTTGACATGACAATAACAGTGGCGTCGATTACCGAATAAAGCGAAATAAGAAAAACTATGTCTAGATGAGTTTTAAGGTTTAGGCGCCATCTTATACGGGATAAGCCTCCGTGGCTAGGTTATTTTTAACAATCACCTGCCTAAAGGACAACCCGGCTAATCGTTGGCCCGCCACAACTTAAAAACCAGTTTTTGAAATGGTTTAGTCGTAATGTAATACGGCGGTTTATACAATACGAGTACGACATACATTTGTATTAAAGTATTTGTATATCAGAGTTTAATGAGCATTTTATGTTGAGATATTAATAAAACGAATTGACGAAGTCCACACGGGTAAGTCTCAGGAACCAGTTAGGTTGTATATATCATCAACTATCATGACATAAACATTACACTCAACTGATTTATACAGAGATATGTTGTCATTAATTTTATAAGGCAGAATGTACTTAGTACAAGCTATCTGCCAACAAAAAGTATCGCAACTTCTGTTGCGTAAGTGACTACCGACGTTACCCATTAACATCACTCGTTTAAGAATTCAACGCGGCCTTATGAAAGGACCTGAGTGAAGCTATAGCGCGATGTAACTCGCTAACAGCGCCATCTGTTTCGATCATGCGTAAACTACATCTTTCATAATGATATTTTTATATGTTTGCGTAAAATTTTGTATTACGTAGCCAGTGCTAATAACTAATTAGTCATTAATTTGTGGGACACATTTTTTAAATACAATTATCAATAAAAAATATTTTATTCATTGTTTTGGTGCCACTTTTCATTAGTGAGAAGTATCTTAACATCCCGGTCTCGGCAAAGTTTTAATTAGTGCGTAGATGTTGACTAGTACACTATTCCGTAGTCCTTTTCTTTAGTTATTAATTAGATTACATATATATATA
>JAFELO010000615.1:0-13706 GCA_017140195.1 Eumaeus atala | reverse complement strand
TATGAAAATAATAAAGACATTAACTTGTTTAACGTATGTAACTATATATATAGGCAGACAATTGCTTAAGATAATGATCACGAATTGTTTTTTTATGTTCATAATAGAATTGGCCATTTTGAATGAAAAGCATGAACAAAAGAAATCATCGGAAAAAGACAAACTACTGTTCTTGTCCACCTTTGTTTCTTCTTTTTAATAACGAGTATGTCCTGTTCTCTTAGCAATACACTCTAGAAGCCTCGTATGCATACTCTGGATTAAATTCCTCACGTTTCATCTGGAATCTCCTCCCAAGCATCTTTTAAAGCGTCAATCATCTCATTCTCTCTAACTCTTCGTTTCAAATGCTCCCACAATTGCTCGATCGGATTTAAATCCGGACTGTTAGCTGGCCATGGTAATACCTCAATATGACATCATTCTAGGACAGTTTGGGTCGACCGAGTTGTGTGTGCATGGGCATTATCTTCATCAGTTTCATTAGTTTCATCAGTCAGGGGCCTGGATTCATCAGGATGAATCCAGGCCCCTGACAAGACTGACGACGTCCTCGATGTAACGTTGTGCAGTTACGGTACCCGAATTTAAAATGGTGTGCTCGGTTTTTCCGTGTAAATTAATCCCACCTCAAACCATTACGTTGGGACCACCGAAACGGTCAACTTCGTGAATGCAGGACTCCGAAAACCGCTCGCCGCGTCGTCTCTACACTCTAAGACGCCGATCATGATTAAGAAATTTTAATTTGCACTCGTCTGTAAAAAGCACCTCGCCCCAACTGATTAATCCCCCATTTCAAATACTGACGGGAGAATCTTAATCGGTTTGCACGTTGAACCCTGCTCAGAGGCATTCGAACAACTCGTCGTCTTGACGTTTGCTGGTCTTCGTGCAATCGATTACCTATAGTTCGATCACTGACACGTGTACCCGTTGTCAGCCGTAGGTGGTGTTGTATCTTACGGGCCGTTACTGTACCACGAGCACTTAGTTGGATGTACAGATCCTCATGAGTCGTTGTTATGCGAACTCTATCTGAAGCAGGTCTCCCGGCAACATTACCAGTGTCTTGGAAGCGATTCCATACATTGTGGACAGCCCTTCGAGAAAACCCCAACTGCAAATCTACGTAACGCTGAGAACGGCCTTCTTAAATCATAGTTATGGCTCTGGTTGCTGTAATTGTATCCATGTGCCTTCGCACTATGGCATGATTAACGCGAGATGATCAATGAATCAATTAAAATTGAAAAATCCTAAAATAAGCGAAACAAGTTAAGAAGACAATCAAAGAAAAACATAATAATAAAATCGAATTATTTTTCACGTCAGCGAAATGTCAAGTATAATTGTATTTTATTTTTCTTGTCTTTAGAATTAAATAGATAGACCTTCATATAGGCGCTTTCAGTGACGAATAAACTCTTATTTACGGATACGCAATTGAGTCTTTATTTCTAGAAATTTACAGGCATTATATTGTTATATATGTTACAGAATCGTTCCTGTAACACTTAAAACGTTTCTGTTTGTACCCTCTCAAACTTGTTTCTTCAGCTTTTATTTGCCCCAAGGTAAAGAGAAGAAGAGGGGTAGCGAATTTTTGTGCCAATCTAAACACTTTACAGGTGTTACATCTTCACATTTCACACCTCATAGCCCCTGCCTGCGAACGTGGTCGGAGTGAGCGACGGTTACCGTCCAGCTCTCCGGCCACGGAGCGCAGGTAAAACATATTATGCCACCCCCCCCCCAATCTTAGCTTACTTCATGTTTAAGTGTGCTTTACTTCAAGGTTTTGTGTTCGTCCTAGCCTCTCCGCCTAGCGATCGAGTAAGGAGTCGTCGCCAACTGCTGCCCGCCGCCCGAGCTTCGCTCTAGCCGCTGGCTCTGCAGGTCTCAAGGTAAAAGCTTGCACCTTTCCTGCCGCTTTGTTACTAATCTGCTATGATATTCTCTCCTACTTCACCCACCTCCTTACCACTTCAGCAGATTGGAGCGTTGTGGATCAGCCGTAATTTCTTCTCTCATGCCTTTCTCCCATTTCTTTTTGTGTGTTGTCACCCCACACACCACCTATCACCACACATAGCACCGCCCAGTATCATACTCACACCACACCAGACGTCACCCTCCCTCTGACTTTCCTGAGAATGTCAATCTACATAGCTGTAACATACATTGAAAAGTGTAAATAAAATAAAAGCGTATTCAGTTTCTGTTTTGTCAATATTCAAATGTATTTCGTCGATATGTTTAAACATGTACCATCATAAGTATTTATCATTTCTCTGTAGATCATTCCTTTTTATGGAGTGTAGAAGGGCAAAACTGCAATCGGAGCCCTTTAACGGCTAGGTACCGATGCCCAGAGACATCCACATTATTGTTGTCATTCAAAAGTCTTGTCCTCTTTCCGCCTCATTTTCAAAGGACAGCCGGCTGCTCACAAATCGCACGAAACGCGACAGCATAGCTCTCACCTTAAGCCGCTGTCATGTGAAGGGGAGGTACCTTCCCGGTCAGCATGACTTTTCTATTCTTTGGATGTACGCATTCACAACGGAGCACCAGCCGGAATCCTCATTCTAGAATTGTAAATAACCATATTTTTTTGTCAAGTCAACCTTACGTGCATGTTTTTAAGATGTTTTTACAAGGCAAATTCTAAATGAAAAGAGTGTATAATTTAAATTTATCTTTTCGCAAAGTTAACTTTACGCGGAAGACCTTGAGTTGTTTTTACTTTTACAGTGTGCACATCTTTTATACAGACAGTTCTGAGGCGCTGACTGTGTATCTTGGTATTTCAGTAGGTCGATGCGCTTGTTGTTATGTATCCCAATGCTCGCAATCGATGTGTTAGTCGAACTCGATGTAGAATATGAAATCACCAAAACAATTAATAAAACAAAACAACGAATAACCTGCTCGACTGCCTCTTGTACAATAGAAACTTATACTTGTTGACTTAACTGATGACTTGTTGTTCCGGGGTACCTCATCAGAGGCGGCAATGATGGCAGTCGCGGAGAAAAGTGTTCAGTGCGGCTCGTCGGTATAAGACACGTGGGGCTGAGGTTTACATGAGATTGATGTCGATAGGAAGACCGCTCCCTTTTCCCGCACATGGGAAGGATACATCCCGATAGTAATGTAAGATAATCTTAAGTAACTGTTATTATCTTGGACCTCTTTAACGAGGGGGGCAGCTCATGTGCGGCAGCTAATGTTGGCTGGAGGGAGCTCTATGAATAGAAATGTACTAATGTAAGTAACTTCGATCAACTATGAAACACTAGTGATAGAAGTTCAATCGCGACATAATATTTTGTTATAAATATTACATTAATGTTGACAACATAGTATACAAAAAGTACCCAGCTAATTCTCGTAAGTATTAGAACAGCTTTGGTAACACTTTATGGCATATTCATGACATAAGTAAGAATGGAAGTGTGGTTATTTCTTTCTTCTTTTTATTGCACACTCCCCAGGCATTTCTTATCATTTTTATACAATTTTACACTTACATAACTCGCTATCTCAACGGCTCATAAAAATAATATTGTCTTAGCAACGAAGAAAGGTAGGCCAAAGGATTTGATTGTGTTTATTTTAACTGTGAAATATTTCTTACATTTTGGACTTTTTAACCCCGGAGTCGTACAAGATAAGTCCTGCTTTGAATTATTCTTAAGGGCCCTATTTAGCCGAGAATGGCGTCCCCAAGTCCACGATATTACCCGCTGTTCTCACCGTTGTCATTTTACAACCGTTAATAATTGAGGTAGTGCGGTGATGCGTTGTAACCGAATCGGGCCGGAGTGATCGTGGATATCCACTCATACGATGATAGATGTAACATTGCTTTCCGTCCGTTTAGTGAGTTTCCATTGGCTAATTTAAGGAGAGGAAGGATGGCAACACATCTGCATTACGATCGGGCTGACGTTTGTTCCCATATGAAGCTCTAGCAGCGACCCGCGGTTTCACCCACATAACTTCCGCCCAAGTGTCGTAGTGACATAATATATAGTCTATAACATTCCTCATAAATGAAGCTATGATACACAAAAAATATTCAAATCCGACTTAATTTCAATGATTAGCGCGTTCAAACAAACAACCTATTCATATTATCAGTATATATAAGTATTATTGCTGATCCAAAAATCCTAATTTTATCACAATGAAGACACCTTTTACGTGAGAATATAACAAAGACACAAAAAAACTTAAAAATTTATAGATAGTAGGAAAATATATTGGATTTGATCAAATTAAGTATGAATATTTTCGACACACATTTATTATCACTACAATACAAAAATCAAGCTACACAATAATATATTCATTGATATTATCTTACTTTACATTGGATATTATCTCAAGATAAAGACTCTTTAGAAACTTTGTCCTTTTCGACTTTACAGACACTCCTTTACATTTAAATTTATACAAATTTTTACTGTTATCGTACAAAGATAGATACAAGTGTATTAACGGGGAGTGCTCAATGCTGGATCTAGGGTTGCGAAATTATCACAAGCAGACGCAATTTATACTTTATTATTTAAAATAGTGAACATTCCTTTACGTCCCTGTATTGGAGACAACACAACGGCCATACGACAATTGTCGCCGCTCAATCTAATCTCATCCAAAGATATGAATTTTTAACCCAGAGACCGGACAACATCCAAGCCCGGGGACTGCCGATCAGATCCAGTGAGTCGCCAACCCTAGCTGGGTTTTATTACGTCAAGTGAATTCAAGTGGAACCGAGCAATCAGAGGTCGAAATCTACGCAGTCCTTAGGAACAAAGGGCGAAAAGTTAAATGGCGGCTATTTTATCTAAGCCAGGATGGAAGGCCAACAAATTGAATAATTATTCGACGGTATTGTGTTCGGCGCGTCGATTATTACCGCCGACCCTTCCTTTGTCTGAACGTGTAAAGTCGGCTTAACTTTGTCGAATGTTTCTCGATGTTAATTGTAAGGCAATCATACTCGTATTTTAATGCTGGAGATTCACTGCTAAAAGTTGTTGAGATACTTTAGTGCAATTTTTGGAGGCAAAATGAACACTTCAGCCTATATTTCGTTGTAAAGATTTGGTACAGTAGAACGGTATGATCTACCCAACATGGTTCAAAGCTTCTCGTAGCGTAGGTCTCAGTAGTCAAAGATGAACCGAAAAATCTTGGGCACAGTTTGTAAAGGGTCCTCTCATATTTAGGAGAAAACGTAGAAGACACAGTGCAATTGGGCGAGGATGGAAACCAGGCCATATTCTTGACTTCTATTATATGACTTAAGGGAGTGCCCTGAAGATTAACAGTTCCTAGACACTCAACCAAAGGCGGCACTGGTATTAGACATCTTATGCCGCGAGACCCGGTCGACAGTTGATCACGAAAGAAATGGTTTGGCCTATCTTTATTCTACTGTTTGGGACAGCCTATCATGTCATTCCTACATAAAACGACAGTGAAGCTGTCGGTATTTTGAGCAGCTGTAATTTGACTTTTTTATAGTATATGAGACCAAAGTATCAGTAGATGCTTTTTGATAACTATCTACGCCCATAGATATCGACATAATTAATTGTAATCCAGGTGTGTTGCTATCCTTTACTGCTTCCCTGCACTGGGACACCAGAAACTCACGAACCGCACGAAATTTTGCAGCAGACATCATTTTGCGACGGTTCGGGAGCAAATTGTACCTGCTCCGATGGTAGGCCCAATTCTGCTGCAGTACATATAGTACTTACCCTTTATAAAATCATCATCATCATCATCAGCGGCCAGAAGTCCACCGCTGGACATAAGCCTCCGCCAGGGAGGGTCACAAGTTGCTTTCACCTATCTCTACGTGATTTTGACCAGGTCATCAGTCCAAAAAATTTTAAGCGAAGATCTCCAACAAGCTTGATTACTTACGTTATTCCCAGGACGTCTCCAGCGCCGGTTAACGCGTTCATTGGTATGCCGTCGAGAGTTGTTGATGTCGAACTAATAGCTATTATCAAATGGCCGTGTCACAGCGTAATTGATTGGCTACATTGAAGTTACATCCTTTGTCACACAGCTGACATACGACTTGAACATGGTTCTGTCAATACCATCAGTGACCTTTCCTGATCTTCACGGGTCTTGCCTAAGACAGGGGTATACAACTTTGGGATATTTTTAGTATCGAAATTAACAGACTTTTTACTCCGTGAGCTCGACTAACTTCCAATAATGTAAGTACCGTAACATGTTACACATGTTATAGTGTATATTGTCGATGTTTTTGGTACAATGCTGGACGTGAGGAATTTCTGCATGTTCCGCAACGTCGCCGACGGACGGGAGTTCTTTGGGGGCGCTGTGACTGTCGTTTAGCTGACCCTTAAGCCGGACCAGGGATTGGTTGGACGCGTGTCTAACTGCATGGTGCCACCCTAGGTGGGAGTTGTCAGAGGAACGTTAAAGCTGGATGATTCCCCTGGGGCTTTTGGTTACTTTGGGTTCTATAAATGTCACCGAGGTGACCATGTTGCTAATAATAGGGGTCATCACACCCACCCAAGGCGGATGAGGGTTTCCGTGAGGTTTTAGCTCACTGACCTCAGGTAGGGTTCTACTAAAACAAGCTCAGAGTCCCTCATTGGTTCGGCGCCCCGCCTAGGGTGAAAATAAAAAAAAAAACTTTGGACGCTAGACTAAATGAAATTTATAATATCAAATAAGCAAGACATCAGAATAGAAACGCACTGGTGTAGACCCATTGAAATGAATCTAATAGTTACCGATATTTACTAAATTTTATATACATATTCGGTAGGTCTGAGAATCGGCTACTGTCTATTTCAGTATCAGGGGTATGACCCTAAATGATCCTCGAACCCTGTCAAGCGTTTTACAAAAAAGAAAAAAACTTATTTTCTTAATATTTCTTAGTATGTGTTACTTTTACAGTGCGTTGGTTTAACACACAAATATAAAACAATTAAGAGTATAAAAATCTCTTCGAAGTGGTCTCTATTGGCTGTAATACAGTTCGTTAAACGTTGAGGCAAGTTATTAATGTAAGCACGCTCTTTCTATGGGGAAATTCTTCACTGTTAATCGTATGGATTGTTTCAGGGACTCCCAATTATCATGGTGTAGTGCAAGCTGCATTCTGCACAGCTTTAGAAGCTGACCATAAATCCTATTACAGCAGATTGTGATCGGGACTAGACTACAGCCAGTTTTCAGCTCGATGAAGTCCGAGACGTTCGACGTTCCGACGAAGACTGCGTGGATCCAACTTTATGACCTGGCACCGAGTCTTACTCGTAGGAGCATACTTGGTTGGGACTTCTTGGTTTGGAACTATCTTCCCAAAAATGGTCATGATACACTTCTGCCGATGTTGTGATACCTTTTTCACAAAAATATGGTTAAGTCACACCTTCACAGCAAACATCATACCAAACCATCACTGAAGTGGGGTAATGCCCACGTAACACTCTGTCGACTAATAGGGAAGCTTCCTGAAAGTCTTGAGCATAAATACGACAATTTATAATTAAAATGTTGCTCAATTTTAAAAATGTTCTCATCCGTTAACAATTTTTTTCTGTGACTCCCCTTTGCGTACCGCTTCTGTAGTTGTTACGATTTTACCAGCCTATTGCTTATTAATTTATCAGTCAAGCAGTGACCTCTTAAAATACGCGACAAGTTCGTAGGTGCTATTTTCATTTCCTGAGATAAAATCTTTTGTTTTGGGACACAATTTATTTGAATTCTTTCGTATGACCACTACAAGATGGCCAGGGCCAGACTGTCACAAACACAGGAAGTTCATTGTACCTATTACTACCGGACAAATATTTGACAAATACCAAGTGTATGGAGAGTTTTAAAAATTTGGCTCCGTATGTAACTACTTTGTGTAATGCAATCACAGCGATTCTTTTCTCTTTATCAACTCATTCTATTTTATTTTTGGCGTTAAAATGAGAAAACACAATGATTAAACGTATAAAAACATGACAAATTTAAAATTTAAATGTAACATTTTTTTATTGCAACAGTATTTATGGCGAGACCTTCAGATTAATGTACGAGTATAGGACTTATATTCTGTAAGACTGCTGATACAGAAAAGCATACGGCACACAGGTTTTTTTCAACTGAAACCAGGTTAAGGTCCAGTTGAAAACTCAGGTAACAGAGGGCGGCTAAAAAACAGTCTGAGCTTTATCTCTGATTCTGCGGTTGCTTCTGGACATCAGAATTTTCAGAGGCCGTGCGCTCCTTTCCCTTGTTGCTTCAAGGAGCCTTGATCGTCACGAAACGCTGCGGTACCATCACTCGACGTCAGGAATGTGTTATGAGAGTTATGTACCCTGTTCTGTGGGCTCAATTATGCAGTTATGGGATTTGTTATAAGCAGTAACGGCGCACAAGGGAAATACCCAAACAGCGGGTCCGAGTGCTTCAAATTCGAATTTAAAATTACTTCATATCTGAAACACTTTCTTTCAACCTTCATGTATAAATTATACTTCACTTTGCCAACTCTGATTGTTCTTTGGTGTATGAAAATATCTTTATATACTTGGCAAACAATTATAACCTCGTGGATCCTGTATGGGGCCTTTCTCAACAGCTGGCAAGCAATTAACATGTTTAGACTCCGATCGTGACACAAAACTGTTATACTTACAATTGCTTGGTTTGATTTTTGATGTCATATATTTTCGTGGCCCAATGATTAATAAAAATATGATTTTATTTGCGCGACATCATAAGTTGTACGACTATAGCGACCACGTTTAGATATAAGTATTTTATGTTGGAGCTACTTGTTGTCCATAATTAAAAAAATCCCCTTGCTTCGGAGAGCACGTAGAACCGTCGACCCTGTGTCCGATTTCTCTTGTTGTTGTGTCAGTTGTGTCGCTCTGCCGGAGCATGTGTGTACTATCATAAATAATATCAACTACGTAATAAGCTCGTTTGCGACTCTAGAGAATGAGACAGCAGACATCGTAGCCGAAATTCGGCTAGAAAAGTTACTAGATACATGCTTTTATTTCAACTTACAAGCGGTGTTGTTGTGTAATGCTTTTGTCCTCGTAATCCTTTCTTTTTTTCTTTGTAATAAGCCGAACGTGATGGAGGCCGCGTGGCGAGGCTTAGACGCAAAGCTGAGTATCGTGCATTTTCCCCATTTCCTGCAACCTTATCAAGATCATCTCTTTAATGTAGTTACGTGATATTACGTACAGTTCCTTGGAGTAAATATCTTTTTACAAATAACTAGCCAAGCTGTGTTCACTTCGTTGCACTGCATGTAAAATTGCTCAATCATAACAATATATAATATAGCTTATGCGACCATTAATTTACAAAAAGTAAATTAGAAAAAGTCCGTATAAAAGACGCATAATTTTTAATGCACTGTAAAACAACTTAAAAACATGCACGTAAGGTTGACTTTGCAAAAGAATATGTTTAAACTATGTAGTTCTTTCAAATAGAATCTGCTTTGTAAAAAAGACTTAGAATCTTGCGTGTTATTTTGACTTTACAAAATAGATGACATTCACGGATGATTTATAACAGTTCAGTATAATACCCTGTATCTAGTATTTTTGTAAATGTGTGTTACTCCCGAATCGTGTAGCTTTTATGTTAATCAATGATGTATGATCGGGTCAATATTTGCGAACTTTTCCCGTTACAAACAAACACAGTAAGAAACTTTACCGTTTTATTAGTTTTAACAAATATTAATCTATATTAAGAATTTGTATTAAACTTGACCCGTGAAGGGCCTATGGGTACCGGTTTCCTCATAGTTATGTGGTAAACTTACTACAGATTAAAATATCTTTCTCTCAGACCTAGCTACGCAACGTTTTAACACATTGGCAAGCCTGTATAAATGCAGACGAATAGAATATGACCTTTTTCTAAGGTGAACTGCGAATGGAACCCGTACCGTACTGCAATGACCTGGAGTTTTCTAAAGCATGTTTGCTATGAATAAAAACAAGTAATGCATTAAAAAATGTACTTTTATATATAAGATTTTATTAAAAACAAAGAAACATCAATTTAACAGTTAGAAACACGAGGAGACTACTATAGTTTACTTAAGAACTATCATAATGCTGTAGACGACCGGCTGGGGCAGTGGTAACAGAGGTTGTTCTATCCTGTAAATCTTAGGGGGCGGGTTCGATTCTCATCCAGGTCATGGATGTTCATGTTGTCTAGTACCAGTCACACGAGCCGTTAAGGTATAAGTACCGTAAGGAAAGTGCGAAGTACCGTGTGTTAAGGCACAGGGGTAAGCTAACATGGTGATAAAAGTCCACAGATTTTACTATTATCATTGTTATATCTCCACCATCACACCCTGTCTATCTAACACTAAAGCTCTCGCCAGAAGAGATCAAACTAGTCCAAACTCGGGGTAGTGTCATTTCACTACCCACCTTCCGGTTCCAGGATCGGATCGTCATTCGAATTACACGTGAATCCAAAATTCATTCTAACCGGAAAGCGCATCAAATAAAACTTGCAATATTTTATTATAGGCAAACATCGCGGCAGGTGAAACTAAACAATAGAAGCTTGAATAATAAAGCTTGCAAAATAAAAGTTTGTAACATGAAAGAATGTAACAAACGCCATTCATTCGTTAAAAATATTTCAGCCTGTTTGTACTAACGTTACAAGATTTTCTTGATCGTGACGTAATATGTTAGCGGCCGACAAAAATCTTGATAAATCTGCGTACAAATTATAGCCACAATGAAAAAGGAAAGCCTTTAAGATAAATGAGGAGGGGAGGAATGATTTGATTTCATTAGAAAACATTAATTAGATTAAAAGAAATAAGCCACATTTTTTTTTGGTTTCCAAGGCATTTTTTTGTCGGTCGGTTGCACCGAAAAAAATGTGTGTTACGAATTAAGCCTACTCAATTTTAACAATTTTATGAATATACCTTTCAAGATACGTTGGAAAGTAGTTTAACGATTGTAGTTTGACTTTGAGGGAAGTTTTTAATTAGCAATATAGCTTTCGGTGTGTACTGTTCTAACATTTAACTAATAATATTATTATGAAGTAATAAACATTACACAGGAGTATTCTTTGTTGTCCGCTTGTAATATCGCTTCGCCACTTAAAAGTAAGAAGGGTGCCGTGATGCGTTTCAACGCTGTTGGCTGCAGCCAAATAGAGCCAGCACGACCGGGGACGTAACCATCGCATGACACTGGCGTAATGAACTTTACGCCAGTGTCACGCGAGTTCATAACGTTTCATGTTGTTCGTGATTACCCGGTTGTCATTTGGAGTGATCTATATACCTTATAAACAAATATCTGTACAGTTTTTTTCGTGACTTTCGAATCTACATTAGAAACGTTAAAATCTGTCAGTCTGTATGTGGAAATTAACATACAACCGCATTGGAGACGGCAAATAGGTACTGTGCTTCGTTCTGACGCAGTCGGGAAATAAAGCGATAGTAAAATATAGAGCAAAAATCGACACGACGAAATCATATCTGACGTACTCCTTCAATGTAGAGCGCATTATCGATACAGCTGAGCCGGAGTATATTTCATCCAAACCACAGGTGCGACGCTCCGGGTAGGTTTGTTCGACTATTATGCATCTGAAGGAACTTGCTCACACTTTTATGTGCACTATCTCCGTACACTCGGAGTTTTATTGGACTCGTCATATAAAATAAGCATCACTTTACTAAGTGTATGTTTTATACTTGTGAAATACGAGAACATACCAGTAACTTCTATTTGTGTAAAGTATGATTGCTGTAATATGTCAAACTTCCCTTCTATTCAGTGCTTTGTTACGTATATAGAAATAGTAAATATTATTATGTATTTGATTTTGAAATATTCTTTTATTCTAAAATCTAAAAAAATTAAAATGGACAGACCGGCACAAGTTGGATTCTCCCATAAAGGGTTCCGTAGCGGCAATAAAAAATATCCAATATCTCGAAAAGTGTCACATGGATTTTGTATAAACCAATTTTTGTGTCTTTTTTATGACATAGTAAGCAAACGAGCAGATTTGCCGCTTCAGTTCAGAGATAGCAAAACGTTTTAGTTTATGTTTATAATTCCTTATTCTTTATTTTTTTTTCGCTTTGACAACCCATTAGCATGTTGTTATAATTCTTTTTTTTTCAACTTTCCTCGTGTTATATCAAAAATTGGAAACACACTTTTCACCGCTGCAGAAATAATAATAATAATAAAAAGTCTTTATTTGTGTGGATACACTGTACTAAATAAAACATTTAGCTTATTAATGCCTAAAACAAAAGATAAAAATTAAAATATGTAAAGCAAAAAGCTTAATACTCACAACCTTAGAACCGCAAGAAAAATATGTATAAAAATAAACAAGATTTATTATATAGGAAGACGGCAGAGCATCCCACGAAAGTGAAAGCCCTCGGCCGCTGTTAAGTTTATAACCTAACGCCGATTTTCAGGACCACCGTGAATAGTTTTTTTTAGAAACGAACATATCTCAAAGTAATAGCAAAATCAAAAAACTATAGCAGTAACTTACATATCACTTAGAAACACCTAATCAAAGCCATGTAGGGCGTCTACATGGCTTTACCCCCTCGAAAAAAACTTTAATCCCTCAGTTATATATAACATTACTTACATATCTAATCCACCATGAAAAACCGGTGAAGTGTGAGACAGACTCGCGAACGAAGGGTTCCGTACCATTGTGTATAAAGGGTCTCGTTCCGTGTATACGGCTCCCATTTAAGAAACGAAATTTTCCCTTCCCTTGAATAATTATTTCATTCTGTTTTTAGTATTTCTTATTTGAGTGATAACAAAAATACATCACTATGACAATTTTATATTTTTTTTCATTTTTATTTTTCTCTAGATAACACGGTTTATAAGATATATCCTTTTTTATAGTAAAGGGGGACAAACGAGGTCTTGGAGCCTTTCGCAGCATAATTTCTATGCCAATGCGTTGCCCTCATTTTCATACATACCTCTTGATAAAAGGCTGGTAATCGGTGGCTAGACGGACGGACAGACAGGCAGAGTAGTCTCGGTAGTAGGGTTCTGTTTTTCACCCTTTAGGTGTGGGACACTAAAATGCATGCAAAATAAATGGACTTTTAGTAATTTAAGGGCGCATCGCGCCTCGTTAGTCAAGATGTTGCCAGAGTGAATGCTCGGGGTCCCTGAGTTTCTTTTGGGTAGAGGTGGGCAAGATGCAGCCATACCGATACCCACAAATAATCCAGAAACCAGTGGTAGTGCAAATACAATGCCCTGCCCCCCCTTTCGGGCTCTACAAAACGCGACAGTTTAGCCATCACATCGCTTTTCATGCGGTTGGTGAGTTGCCGGTGGCGCATTGAAGCCGAGGAGAAAAGGTCGGGAGCGCATTTGCATGACCATTATAATGCGGTTGTCTATGGGCAATGGTATTTACTCGTTTTCCCCTATAGTATATTAAGAAAATATTACTTAAAGCCTGCTTCATGTCAAGGAGATGTACCATCCTGATTGAGCGGCAATGTAGCAATGGCACTTGCTAAAATTTTATTAACAATTGACATCCTTTTTTTTTTTCTTGGTGTCGAAGGGGAATGCATTTACGCATGATACCTGGGA
>JAFELO010000614.1:434345-454558 GCA_017140195.1 Eumaeus atala | reverse complement strand
CAGCTCGTCTTTCACGACCGCCCTCAGCTCCTCCCTGACGATCTCCCGGATTAACTCCCTGAGATTCCCGCGAAGGTGGGGGGACTGATGTCCGTGGTGAGGGAATTGGTGTCTGTAATGTGGGGTGAGTTGGTGCGCGTGATTGTGAGCGTGCGTGTTCCGGGTCCCTAGCCTGTGAGGGTACTCGGCGCACTACGGTCGCGGTGGTCTCCTGCTGCGGAGGATGGCAGCTTGGGACGGCCACAGCTTGGGGCTTCCTCTTACGAGTGCGCCTTCTTTTGAGCTTGGCCGTCTTCACCTGCCTGGGTTTGGGGTCGTTGGCCGGGGCGGCAAGGGATGTGCCTGGGCTGTACTCGACCTTTAGAAAGTTAATTAATTTATACCTCATTTCTATGAACGCACTAGAACCTATCTCCAGGTTCATCCACAGCAAACTTTATGTCTCGAGATATCATTAAAGGCAACAAGTACACCTCAAAATTTTGGTGTACAAAAAAAAACAAACGGAGACAATTCATAATGGTACACTAGTTATTGTAACTTGTGAGTATAAAATAGCCAACTGATATAAATCGGGATGAGCCCTTCTTAACATTAAAATAAATAAATGCCCCTACGAGGCCTTGTCGTGTTAATAAACAATAAAATCATAAACAATGTCGATAACAGGTCAAAAATTGCAACACCTCTGTTATGAACCTTTCATCAAACCATGGCAGGTTTATACACTTTTAGAAGTGACAAGATTTAGATTATTCAAAAACAAAGGAAGATGTAGTGCCATGCTCATTAGAAGGAGGTAGTGACATGCATATTGCATGACACTACATCCTCCTATGCAACGGAATTGGGCCTGCACGACCGGGGAGGTACCTCTCGCTTACATAATACTGCCGTAAACTGACAGCGAACAAATTTGTGGTCTGACCCGGCACTGCAGATTACAAGCGTTTATACGACCTCACCCCATACACATCTGAGCTGTGAGGTGTGAACGAACATTATTTTCTAATTATGTCACTTCTACATTAACTTAGCTCTTCACACCATGCGTTGTATGCAAATGAGTTGGAATGGACACACGATATTGTGGCTGCCTCGCAAATCTGTCATGTACCTCATCTCCGCTTAGTTATCGACATGCCGTTTGTTTTAAAATATTATCTGTAACGTTTTATATGGGAGTAATCTGATTGTCTTTTAGGACTGCAATTTATTAATTTGCTTTACATGAAATCTCGAAAAATCGACGGGGAGAATCTTCTGAATTTCAAGGAGGTTTATATTATTCCATTGACTTATGGGCCAAAATCGGCCCAATTGGTGCGGCAAGTTGCGTTGCGTGTCTATTATAGTTGGCTGATGATGTCCGCGTAGTAGCCGAGTGCTTTTACTTCTACACTGTGGCACTAAAGTTTATTTTATCACCTAAAAGAAAGTCAAAGTCAAAATTCGAAAAGTAGAGCCGCTGAGTTTGCCCCACCGGTACTTCTTGTCTGCTCTGAGCAGGGTGGAACGGGTGAAAATAGAACATACCCGGACAGGTCTCCCCGCCTGGGTAGTAATGTGGGCCTCTTAAATAAGCTTCGAGTTACAATGTGTCATGAAAACAACTATGCTCTATATTTCTCTGTAAATCATATTCCTATTGATCCCATGATTAAAATAGATTTTATTTCCGAATTTTGTTTCATTGTAAGTGTACTGAAAGTCAAACACTTCACCAGGATTAACTACGAAGATGTGGAATCATAGGAAAGGAGAACTTTCAGCGCACTGTCGGGACCCCGGTCATAAATGATGTATTATTAACATTCGTATCGGGATGTATCTTTTCCACCTGCTAGAGTGGGAGGGGGTCGCTCCCTTTTGAGGAAAAAAGGGATAACACTGAACACATCTACGTGTTACTTTCATATTTAAAATATTTAGCCATACAATGTATTCGAATTGTGACCATTAAGCGCTTTGTAAGATCATTTAGCCTAAGTGTTATATAATTACTGTAAATGCTTTATAATTCGTGCGTAGAATCGCAAACCGTATTATATGATTATTTATACGAATACAATGTAAGCTTTAAATTAACACCACCTGCCGATTCTGAGTATGTTCTCCAACAAAGCGATACGAAGCAAAGCGATATAATTATTTTTGCATGATTGTGTAGCGTAATCGTCTAGATAGAATGAGTAAAAACAAGATGGTTCCAAAGGCGTAAATCAGCGTATACAGTATTTTATATGTAATTCTTCTTTATCTATTCAACCCGTTATGTATATAACGAATTGATTAGGTTAAAATTAACATTGTTTTTCTGCATTATTAAATTTAGGAACACGCCTACTTGCGTATCCTCAAATTCAAATGATGAATTTTGTATACACATGTCAAAGTTTTAGATTATCTTTAAGGATAAGGTTAAGCCAGTTAGAAAAAAAAATTCATAATCGTCAGCCGATACCTTAAGCTGATACGAAAAACAATTTAATTACTTTCAGAAAAAGCATAGCTTTCTTTACAAATGGGTCCGAACGGCCACCCGATTACACTGGCTCATAAATATTTTTTTGAAAGATGATTTATATTTAAGGCAGGTCTAATTATTTGGGTCATGCCTTTTTGAGATCAGCGGTTTTTTTTTTGTACCGACCGAAACACGTTCGCGAGACAATTGCTGTCGGTTGTTTGATTTATGTACCGATAAGTGTATGAAATGTAGTGAAAGGTGATGTAAGAAACTGGACGCGTTTCGCGAACCATGTCGAGAATCCCATTAGTAACTAATTATGATCAACGGACTTTTGAGGTGCAGTCAAAGTGAATAGTCATAGGTAGATATCGGCTAATAGTCAATTAAGGTAATTAAGGAAATACCAGTTTTATTGTAAGACTGTTAACTGCCCTACAGCAGACAGACTGCAGCCGAATTATCCGGTACGTGCGCATGACCTCTCGCTCACAGGACACCTTCGTACAGTGATGGCTATGCTGTTTCGTGCGCTTGCCGGGTAGCCGGTGGCTAATTGGGGGGAGGTTTATCCCTCTATGCTGCCTCGTGATAGATTATTTTTATAATATAAAGTGACAACAAGAGCCTTTTGACTACCAAAGAATAGCAAAGTTTTTAAAAATAAATAATAAATATGAGTACCTCCGGTCAACGACATCGTTTTTATTTTTTTATGAAGATATAATAGAAGGATCACAGCAATTTTACTGTAGTGACTATAATATAGAAACTACTACTCATAAAAATTTATAAATATTTTATATAATAAAAAATCATACGCAGAAAAAGAACTTTTTTTTCGTTCATAACTAAATTTATGCCCTGTTACGTTGCATAGTGTGCATCTTGTTCAATAAAGACAGACATCTGAATCTTCATTACATAGAAATTCATTCAGTGTTAAACTTATTTAACGAGTAAATATTTAATTCTTATTCATAATATGTTCATGCAGCCGATTCATTCACTGCTCAATATATTTTACTCTCATCCCTATGCGCACAAAAAAAAAGTATGATGTAATGTCAAATTCAAAATTTTGCTATATTTTGTTCCTCCAATTTTCGTATTTTTTTTAAATTAAAAGTATTATAGTGATAATTTATTTTATTTATTTATTTAATAATTTATGTACACATTTGAAACTTACATTTTTATTACTTTTTAGAGTAAATCGTGTTAAAAGTGATTTGCATGTGTTCGTAAGTTATTTTATCGCCAAGTAGGGGATAAGAGACGAAAAAGTTTTAGCACACTTCGAAATAAATGGGCAATACCCATCAACTTAAAAAGCAGCGTCATCGTATGAGCGAGATTATCTCCTTCGTCATCATCGTCATTATCAGCCCCTATCGGTCTACTGCTGGACACAGGCCTATCTCAATGAATGCCAAGACGACCGATCTCCTGCTACTCGCATCCATCCCGGACCGGCTACTGCACGGAGATCGTCTTAATCTAATCCTAATCCGCCTGCCCAGCGTGGCAATTATGAGCATTAATCTCAAATGGACGACAGCAATATCTCCTTATTGCCAGTCAACTCGGCAGCGATCCAGCATTTACTTATACTTAAGATATTTTGATAAATGGAGTTTGATGCGCGCTCAAAATCAGCTAAAGCCGTGGTCGAGATTTAATTTATTATTAGAGCTATCTAGAGATCGCTTTTATGTTTATTATAAGATTATCTATGGACTCCTAGTTAAATGCTGTGTTTCCGAACGAGACCGCCTTTCACTTACATAACACCAGCGTGAAGTAATAAGCATTCTTAGACTCGCGCGTTGCCCATGGTGACATGTATGAGAGGAATTACACTTGCTATGAACGGTACCTATGGTCTATCTGGGTCGGTACACACACTCAAATGATCCGACTGTTCTTTTGGCTCCCAAACACAAGCTCATATCATCTATCATTCTTTATGAAGCTGTAGTTCCATGCTGTATAGGAGGAGCTAGTGCCATCCTCCTATGCAACGGAATTGGGCCGGCACGACCGGGGAGGTACCTCTCGCTCACATAATACCGCCGTAAAGTGAAATGTTCAGTATCGCGTTTCGTGAGGTTTGTGAGTAGCCGGTGGTATATTAAGATTCTATAATATTGTTTCACACGACATCTTAATTCGATCATACAAAAGAAAGTCGTTGCAAAAAAACGCTCAATAGCTGGCAGCACAGGCTGGATCCAGCATTCTCAGCAAAATAACTCTCAGTGAGCGTTCAAAAAATAACATACATTTTACTTTTATTAGTTATCTTATTATTTTACTAACATTATTCACTCATACATACTTATTACTCATCATCATCATACATTATTCACTCATACACTCATAAATGCTTACAATTTATTCTCACCTCAAAATGACCGTGGCGATAACTGATGGCGTAACTTTTTTTACAATCATCTGAGGGCTTTCACGAAAACTAAAATTATATACAGAGGGTAAGTACATATTGTATAACAGCCAGCCTGTATAAGATATACAGAGGGTAAGTACATATTGTATAATAGCCAGCCTGTATAATATATACAGAGGGTAAGTACATATTGTATAATAGCCAGCCTGTATAATATATACAGAGGGTAAATACATATTGTATAATAGCAGCCTGTATAGTATATACAGAGGGTAAATACATATTGTATAAAAGCAGCCTGTATAATGAGAATCAGTTCATAAAACGACAAACAGTTTGTAGTTTCGACTTGCAACCGACGCCCACCACAACCCGCCCAAGAGGTTGTGGCCAATAACTGCAGACGCTATTAGTGTTGTTCCGACCTGTGAATAAACTGTAGGTACATTATCATTATCAGGCGTGATTCTTACTACTGCAAAAGTTACTCATTACAATAAAACTACTTTTACTGATTTTTATCGCGGTTTATTTAATTATTTAACCAGCACGAAGTTTCAGGAGCTTTACAGCAACCGTGGCTACGGGTGGAATTAAATAAACCGGGACAAAAAAGTAGTTTTATTGTAATTAATCTTTCACTATGCAAAATTATTATAAAGTGACTTTATTGTTCCCACAAGGTCATCATTAACCCAGGAGTGACATTTAGTAAGTAATAAAAGACAATTATTTATGTAGTACTATAATGGGATGCTGGTATTAACTGTAAGCGCACACCTCGCGGCTATTATACGGCGGTGCACATCTCAATCTAAAGG
Organism: Eumaeus atala; assembly: GCA_017140195.1. Lineage (NCBI taxonomy): Eukaryota > Metazoa > Arthropoda > Insecta > Lepidoptera > Lycaenidae > Eumaeus > Eumaeus atala. The sequence goes on along the minus strand of JAFELO010000614.1, from coordinate 448,857 downwards.
TTAACCGTGTGTCTGTTACTGTCAGAGAGCGCGCCCCGCTGCGCTGCGTCCGCGCATCCGACTCTAGGAGCTGGCGCGAGTGACGAGCTGTGAGATACAAATGTACTAATTGGTCCACTACTCGTTTGCAACATTTAGTCAAAGGTTAGTAACTCAGATGTGAGTTATTAACCTTTGACTAAATAATTGCAGGGAAAAGTTAAAACTGTCTATAGACCCGCAACGAGTTAATTTACAAAAAAGCTAGTAAGAAATTACATTTTCCCATGCCATAAATATGCTTCATTGACTGTCAGAAGATAAGAAAATAATATGTACAATTTTTTTCTTAATAACATGATAGATTATGCCTTAGTACACTTCAAGATTTTTTTGGGAAGATTGCAATTACTATAATATCATCTAATCTAACTTCCAAATCGTGCCAAACACAGAGATAATAACTACGTCAAACTTATAAATAAATATGTGCTTGTATATTCCCTGTTTCTCTTCAAATTCTTTATCATTATACTCTATAAAAACGTACATATAAGTAATTACAATGACACGGTCCAGCTTATGCCTTACGCCGCAATAGAATAATTTGTTCAAGTAAATTATCTGTAAAACTAACTCTTTGAATGTAATGTTTAATAACCGATGCCACGGGTGGCTGATTTGTGTTCCCGATGGTCTTAGGCCTCGGAACAACGCCTTGGAACATTGTACACGTCTCCACTTGTCATTCAATTTTGTTTGTGTTCGCTTCGGCCCGCCATACAGTACCGATCATATTTCACATCCTGATCAGTGGTGTTAAACTCGAATTATTTCTGTATAGCTTATGGGGACAATCATAACAAAAAAATGTTTGGTGAATACAAATGCCAATTTTCATCCGTAAGGTTAATGATTGTGCAGATTTGTTGCCATCCTTTACATCATACCCGTTGGGGTACTCGCACACGATAGCATAGCCATCACTTTTAAGGCGGTGTTGTCCTCCCCGTTCATGCCGGCCCAATTTTGCTGCAATGCAGCAATGGCACAACCTCTTATTCCGCTTGTTTCGTACAGGGTATGTTGTCTGGGCTTGAAAAGTGAAAGGTAGTTGTGATGTTGAGAGTTGTGTTTGTGTGGCATAACAAAAGGAATAAAGAATGTATGAAACTTTTCGGTGGCGATGAGTGGAGGCCGCGTTTAGGAAAACAAAGTGTTGGTCGACCGTACACCAGGCGGAAAAACGATCTTCGTGCAGTAACCGGTCCGGAATGGATGCGAGTAGCAGCAGATCGGCCGTCTTGGCGTTAATTGAAGGAGGCCCAGGTCCAGCAGTGGACCGATAAGGGCTGATAATGATGTTGATGATGAGTTCCGGGTGGTTATTTTTCAAGGTTGTGAAATAACTCTTGAAGTGACGGCAACAACTGAGCCAGAACGTGGCGGTTAGGCCGCGCGTTACGCCAGAGGTCGTGGGTTCATATCCCGCCTAGGTCATGGATATTTATGTATGTATTATAAGTATTTCTGTAATAAAAATCTTAAACATATAAAAAAAACTTTCTTAAATTTATAAAAAATATTAAATATATTTCCGTTGCCGTACTAGACGTACCTGTAACACAAGTCCTAACGGTACTTACTATAACGTAAGGGCTGAGCTAGCGTGGTGTGATAAGTCCACAGATATATTATATTATTATTATATTATATTATATTATATTATATTATATTATATTATATTATATTATATTATATTATATTATTATAATTACACCGTAGAGTGTCTGCATAAATATAACCTCCCTTTTAGGCGGTGCCTTGCCGGTAGCTCCTGAGAGTCGACAGTTGTCTAGTCCGATGAACTGTAGTAGTAGATCCCTCCGAAAAAGGAAAAAAAAGAGTCAGCGGACCTCACAAAATGTAGTTCACGACATCCATGAACTTGGGTTATGGCTTTGAGCAGTGTGGCGAGCTTGTGTCTCAAACAATATATATTTACTGTCTAGCTGTTACCCGCGACTTCGTTCGCGTGGACTACACACAAACCCACGTGTAAAACCTGTTACTTCTCTAGCCTATGAGTTATTCCTATGTATAGGCTGTATTATTTTAAATTTCCGCGAAAATCCATTCAGTAATTTTCACGTGAAAATATATTTCAAGCCGATGACACTGATGATGATATAAGAATCAGAGTACCTAAAACCTAGCCGTAATCACAAAAGTGCAATCAATTCATAGCTAATAGTCAAGCGGCAGAACAACTAGTTGCTAAGTGGCCACGTCCAGATCGTCCGAGACACGTAGTATGTGAATGCGATATGATTAGCCGGTCCAGTAATGACGTGTACGTTGTGCGAGCGAGACGGCGCATAAATATCGCAACGAAATGACAACTATAATCGTATTATGATCATTTTCGCAACTAGACCGGATTACCGTTTATGTTTTGATGTCTTCATGCAGTTTTGAACCAGCAATTAATTGTATTATTATTTATCGATTCAAGTTGAATACAACTTTCTAACTGATGACAGAACATTCTGGCTTTCAATGAATGCACTCTTGTATCGCGGATTCTTTTAACAAGTTATACTTCTTTTGAGTGATGATAAGAGTAAATTTTTAAGATCACACGCACGCCGTCACGAGAAACCGGCGCTCGACGACTTCATTCAGACAGGTGATGATTTAGTTTTGACTATTCTGGAATAGAAAAATCCACACATACATCAGATGTGAGTTTTACATAGTTTTTACCTGAAAACTCAACGAATAGGCTTTGGTTTTAGAGGAGTAACTTTACATTGCATATTTTAAAAAATGTTTTATAGACACCTGAGACGAGGCCGTAGAGGCTCGCTTGTATGCGACAGATTTCCCATTGACCGACAACACTGCTAGAATTTAGTTCGTGGTAGAAGTCATTAGTTCTCAGATCCAACACATTCCAGATTCTCCTCAACCTCTATGCACTATTAGAAGTTTTTTTTTAGTTTATTTCGAAACACAAAAAAAAATTAAAATAAAAACATTCGACACATTCAAGAAATTACGAAAAGACTATAATTTGGTAATTTAAACACCGCCTTAACTTTTTTATGTGTAATCCAAAGGAAATGCATTGTGTCGCATAAAGCCATCCACGTTTCGCTATAACCAGAGCTGTATCGAGAAAATTATCTAGTATTGGAGACACAGAATTATTGTCATCGGTATATAATAGAAGATATGAGCCGGCGGCGCGTCTCATTACCAGTGGAAACGTTCCCAGCTGGTAATTTTATCGTGGGATTGGAAATTGGAAATCGATCACACGTTGACGTTATGCGCATTCGATTCCGTTTACCTTTTTTTTTTTTGCTACTCTAATAAAATGAGGAATTGCTATTGTTGCAATGAGTGCGGAACGTGGATTTTCTTTTAGTGTCTACAATAAAGAGACAAACGAGCATTCGGAGCATTTTTGTGAGCACCAATGCGATCCATATAATTACGCACACAAGTGCGCCTCTTTACGCACAAAAGTGCACCTCTTTACGCACACCAGTGCGCCTCTTTACGCACACAAGTGCGCCTCTTTACGCACACAAGTGCGCCTCTTTACGCACACAAGTGCGCCTCTTTACTTTTATTCCATCTCCAGTGAACCATCGAAAAATCACCAGCCACACGGAAGACGACAGGATGGCGGTCACTTGGCGGCGTTTCGTGTGTGCCATGTGAGTCGAAGGCTGTCACGCTTTACTAGTTGCGGGAAGTCGTAACCTGAAGATGAACAATGCACCTGCGTATTCTGTAGGTCGCTAGTCATATAGGCATATGTTCGAAGCAATAGAAAAGCACCTGCGTACTTTAATTACTTCTGTAATTGCGTTGTCTACCTCTTAATCAAAATCGACAGCAGTTACCTTATAAAAATCCGTCGGTATTCACTATAATGCTGGAATCATTGCAAATAAGCATGTATCAGCCCCGACACGAGACTGGAGTGTCCATAACAACGGACATGATTCTGATGTAGGAGGTGCGCCAGAGAACTAAGGAAAAAAAGCGTTACGCCATTGTAACGCTCGACCGGTTACTGTTTTACAAGATTTTACGATGTTTCTCTTCATATATTTTTTCATATCGCACGCCAGGTGACGTCTAGTAAGCATTGACCTTCAGCACAAGCTTTTTTTTTTCTTTTTACGCAGAATGTCCCACCGGCCCGTCACACCGGGCTCGGCACAAATGTGTGCCAGTACCGACCAACCATTGGGCTTTACCTATCTTCTCACGTAACATAAGCGATAGTGTAGAGACAAGAAAGAAGCATAGATACTTTTCCTTTCGAATTCCATCCCCATGCTTTTGTACTCGATACTTTGTGTTCGATATTTTACTGATACTTCTCGGCAGATTTATTACAAAAGTAAGCTTTATTTTTTGTCCACGGGCTCCGAGCTCCGAACCGAGAGTTCCGATATCAGATTAAGTACAGTTTAAGTAGGAGGTAGTGCCATGCATAGTGCATGACACTACATCCTCCTATGCAACATAATCGGGCCGGCACGACCGGGGAGGTACATCTCGATCACATCACACCGTTAAATGACATCTACAGTGTCGCGTTTCGTGCGGTTTATGAGTATCTGGTGGCCCATTGGTCGGGGGAAAATGAGGACAACGCATAGGCTTAATAATTATGCGGATGTTCATGGGCGTCGATAGTCGTAAATAAGCTCTTATTTCTCGTTTGCGTTCGTTTCTATAAATTCTATAAAAAATCTATTCTATCCATAAAAAAAACATCTCTTGAGAACTGCGGTGATACTCTATATTTGACACCAGGTCCCTAATTAGACACAAATGAAACCCATCCGAGGGTTTGTCTGGGCTCTCGAGTGCATGTTACCAACGGCTTCGCCTAATTGTTCATTAAATGAGTACTTTACTTAAAGTTTTCGATATAAACTTTATTAGTATGATGTTTTTTTTGTCACTTCTCTTGTCTCATGGGCACAGTATCGATACTTTTTATTGAATGACGTCTCCCCAGGTATGTGCTACGAGGTCTCATGTTTGAGTATTGCTGATGGAAGATGATGATAGATGCAAACAGATGGAAACCCGCCGAGGACAAGAGATGGGTCGTAGGACAAGACGATGTCCACGCATCTGAACAGAGGATATCCATGTAAGAGCTAGTGCCATGCTAATACAGCCGAATTGGTATGTAGATACCTCTCACTCACATGATTGCAACATTGTGCGGTTTGTGAGCTTCCAAGGGCCTGGGAATGAAAAAAAAGGTATGAGTTCAATGGAGAGACAACACACACACACACACACACACACACACACACACACACACACACACACACACACACAAACACACACAACACACACACAAACACACACACACACACTCACACACACACACACACTCACACACTCACACACACTCACACACTCACACACACTGATTATTGCGCAAATGTGTTGCTCCCTTTCTCTCTTCATCTCCAATGGGCCACCGGAAGATTACAGATCGTACGGCACGCGATAGCTGAACTGTCTGTTGGCGGTCGTACCGGGAGTAGCCAGGTTACCTCCCCGGTCGTACCAGCTAACCTAGCCCGCAGCAGTAATGACACTACCTGTCACGCGTTATCAGACTAATTCATTTAGCATCACGTCTATCAAGTGAATAGGACCCTCCTTTTAGGAAAACGCATAGAGATATTAAGGCCAATGATGCCAGTTAACAAGTATGTTTCGCCAGTATTATTAGTCGGCGGGTAGGTAAGACTAGCTCCGACTCGAGGTAATCAATTACAAAACGCTATCCCCCGACCATTCGCGTATGAATATTCACAATCTCGCCATCGGAACAGGTCCTTATCTAGTTGCTTGCCATTCTGTCAAATAGACTAAGATCGAGTGCCGCTGTGAATGCAGTAAGTACATACATATTACTTACATGCCCCAAGATAAATAGCCGTGGGTAAGCCGCTCGTTATTTCTACCACCTACGCGTCTTCACCCTTACTTTGACAACTGAACAAAACGTATCAAATTTTTGTGCACAAGTTTATTAATAAAATTTACAGCTCGCTCTATGATTTGTAAGCGAGACCAAAATCTGAAGAAATACGGTAGCCACTGAATGATGTAGTTCTAAAATGAGATGCAAGATGGCGCTATTTAATGTAAACAGCTGTCTAATAGAACACTAAGAATATAAATTTAATAATGGTAACAAGTGCTTATTTATAAAATTTCAAACAACTCATTATTTTTAATAAAATGGATCTTATACATGATTAAAAAATAATTACCGACATAATTCTACTTAGGGTCCATAACTACTGTTACAATAAAAAATATTACATTTTTATTTGGAATCTGACATTTTTATACGATTGTTCATTGTGTTTAAACCTTTTGACGCCAATACAGTGTACAACATTTTGCGACATTAAAATGGAGTGAGGTGATAAATTGTACAGTATCGCTGTGATTGTACAGTATCGCTGTGATTGTACAGTATCGCTGTGATTGCACAGTATCGCTGTGATTGCACAGTATCGCTGTGATTGTACAGTATCGCTGTGATTGCACAGTATCGCTGTGATTGTACAGTATCGCTGTGATTGCACAGTATCGAAGTGATTGCACAGTATCGCTGTGATTGTACAGTATCGCTGTGATTGCACAGTATCGCTGTGATTGTACAGTATCGCTGTGATTGTACAGTATCGCTGTGATTGTACAGTATCGCTGTGATTGTACAGTATCGCTGTGATTGCCCAGTATCGCTGTGATTGCACAGTATCGCTGTGATTGTACAGTATCGCTGTGATTGCACAGTATCGCTGTGATTGCACAGTATCGCTGTGATTGCATTACACAATGTAGGTATGGAGCCAAATGCAATTTTAAAACTCTTCATACACTTGGTATTAGTCAAATGTTTATGTACCGGGCTATTATCAATACAATGAGACTTCCTCTGTTTGTGACAGAGAAAGGTCTGGCCCTCCACGTAGTTTGCGTTCAAAGCAGTAAGGGAAAGAATTTTAAGAAATCCTGTCCGAAAGCAAAAGATTTTATCTCGTAAAATGAAGATAGCACCTAAAACCACGTCGCGTATTTTAAGAGATGTTTTAATACTTGCAGCCTATAAAAGACGGACTAGTCATTTGCTAACTGATCTATTAAAGATGGTTTGGTATAATCGAATCAATCGATTAGGATGTTAAAATCGCATCAACTACTGAAGCGGTACGCAAAGGGAGAACACAGAAAAACATTTGTTTACGGATGAAATTTTTTTTACAACTGAGCAACATTTTAACAAAAGGAAATGACCGCATTTATGCTCAAAATTATAAGTAAGCTTCCCAATTAATCAACAGAGTGCGACGTGGTCACTATCCGACTTCAGTGATGGTTTAACTGGTGGTGGTAGCTAACACCCCACAGCTATGAAGGAGTGACTGAGCCATAATTTTGTGAAAAAGGTATCGAAACATCGGCACGAGTGTATCAAGATACCATTATTGAAATGGTTGATAAGCCCTTAATAACACGATGTTCAATAACCGGCGCCGGGTCATAAAGGTCGGTCCACGCAGTCTTGGTAGAACGCTAACGTCTCGAACTACATCAGAATCTACATTTTAGAGAGTACAGCTTGCTCTAAACGCCATTACGATTTGGAGTCCTTAAAACAATCCATACGATTGGCAGTGAAAAATTCCCCGTGGAAAGAGTGCGAGCTTCTATTGATAACTGGCCTCAACGTCTAAAGGACTGTGTCAGTCAGTGGAGACCACTTCAAATAAGCTTCTTATATTTTCAATTGTTTTATATTTGTGTATTAAACTAACACACTGTAAAGGTGATAAATGCTATTTGCAATTAGAATATTGTTTTCTTCTTTACAATATTTATGGCAAGACTTTTTTATATTATAGGGGGACAAACTAGCAATCGGAGTCTTTCAACGACTACCGACGCCCATGAACATCAGCATACCTCCCCCTACCTCCCCCTAGGCAGCACGGCACGACCTCTTTCTAAATTATATTTATTAAAAATATATAATTAGAAAGAGGTATATATTTATTTAAAATGAGTAACGTAATATTAAGACGCGACACAAGATGGCACTAATTAACCTTATCATTACCTAACTATATAGCATATATAAATATTTTTTTAAAAATGATATAAGTATCGATAGTAAATTTATAATTTTATTTTATTTTTTATAAGAACATTGCCACAAAACGAAATCCTGTGTACATAAATGCTCACTACTTTTGTGTTGAATTAGGAATGAATAATATGGGTACAAGGGTATGATACAAGATTGCATAATTTAGATAAACACTACAATATAGGTGAGACGAATAAATAGGTATTATAATTTTTTGTAGTACATACCTTTAATTTTACTTATTACTTACTACTAGAAATTGTTTAAGTTAAAGAATATACTGCATGAGGCTTTCATACCAATAAAATAAAACAACTTGTATATAATTATAACAAGATTTTTGAAGTAAATATGTCTCGTATTACTACAATTTAGATATATAATCTCTTAAACTATTAAAGATATTTAAAATCTCAGGAAGATTGTAAAAGGCCAAAACGAGGTCCTATATGTAATAATAACTCCACCGGCATTATCTATAATTTGAAACAAATGTAACTTGTATAGTGTCTGAAACAGCTGATTTTGCTGGTGCACTTGTGGATACATTTTATTTTTTAAATTATGTAATAATGTATGACCCAAACTATACCTCGAGAATTCCGAAATCACAAACGGAGCAGTTCCCGATTGATTTTATTTTGTGTTATTTCTGTAAGGTTAGAATATTATTCCCTGAGATCCTTTTGCTACATAAAACTTTGCCTTAGAGGTAAACATCAGGTCGTTGTTTTCATTTGCAATCTTTATTATATATTTTTTTCAAGTGAGGCCTTTAAGTTACAGAATAACAACGAGCATAGATATAAATATGAAAGCTTATAAGTTGTTGCGTACTGAAGATATGTTACTAAGTGTTACTTGAGGATGTTCAAGAAACCCCATCATGTTTTAGCCTTGTCGTGGCGGTGGAGCTCAGTAGCCTGGGGTAATCTGAGACACCGTGGGCGAAGCCAATTGAACCGAGGATGTGGGTTCTTTGTACCCCTCTTATAAGAAGAGGGGACCAAGGAGCTGGGGGAAGAGCCGCTCTTTGTACCCCTCTTAGAAAAAGAGGGGAGAAAAGAGCAAAAGTTGGCGGCGCCTTTGCGTAGGGAGCAAGGGGCGAAGATGGGTACCTCACCCCATTGCACTGTCTCAAATTCGGTGGGATTGTCCTATGGTGCGGGACAACTCCTCCTATGGAGATGGCGTCGGTCCCTTCGGGGGCTGACTAGCCGTCGAGGTGCCCTGATGATTTGTTGTATCGGGGCACCTCACCAAGGGCGGCACTGACGGCACTCGCGGTGTATTTTGTGGGTATTTGGCACTATAATGTGCCGCGAGTCCCTCACACCACTGGATCCCACTCAGGGTTAGTGAAGGCGCGTAAATGCGTTTTCTCGCGTCAGCGAAAAAAGGGATATTCAAGAAAGAAACATTTAACCATTTTGCTGGGAATCTGAGTGGAAATTGTGTTGTTTACAATTTAATGGAGATTGTTTTATACCAATTTTGTCCGTTTACATATAAAACTTGTTCTATACAATGCATGCAATTTTGTACGCAATGTTTCCAGAAATCCTGTTGATATCAGATTTGATCATGCAAAAGCATTCCGCATTCGAGAGGTACTTGGCAAAACTTATTCATTTTTTATCCCAATGTCCGTTCTGTCGTTAACATTGCACATTATAATTTTTAATATGGATTTGTTGAGTCACACGAGTACTTTATTCTATTTTTCATGCTCCACGTGATATGTTTCGTACGATACACACTCACTAGTGTATTGCATTGCAATGTATTATTCATTATCAACGAACATCTTATTTACATAAGTGCTGATTGTAACGCTTGTTACGAAAATAAAATGATTCACGGAATGTTAAGATTTCAAGAACAAACGCAAATAACTATAAACAGTTCAAGGCATACATTGGAAAATTTTTGGAACAAGTTCGCTAACATTAAAGAATCTTGAAAACCGTGAAAGCAGAGGCTTTCAGCTTTGAGCTATTTTATTTCTTGTCACAAAATACTAATCACTTATCAATTGAAGTAATTTGGCGTTTGTCCACTATCAGCCCCAGTAGAGTGCAGACTAGCATCTACTTCGACTGAGACAGGCAGTCTGAGGTGTATTATTAGATTCCTTATCTTTGTTTTGTAAATATTTACTTTTCCATACATGCGATGATTTTCAATAATATTTCTTTAATACAGCAGATGAAGACAAACGAGAAAACTGAGCTATTTAGAGATTGCCGACGGCCATTAACATTGCCATCATTTTTAAGGCGGTATTGTGTGAGCGATAGATCCGTGGGGACACATCGCTTACATGATACCGCTCGTGCCGACCCAATTCGGCTACAATGTAGCACAAATAGATAACCATCCATGTTTCAGCTCTTTATAATCTATGTCTATGAAAGTGTCACTTCATTGTTTCATTTTTACGTCGTAAACGAAGTTACGAGTGTGGGTAAACTTATTAACATTTTTTATTTCACTTTTTTATTGCTAGGTCATCCGAGTGTTATATTGTCAAAAGATTTTTTGAATTTGAAAATTGTTACAATTATTACTTACCAAAAAGTGATAATTGGCATCGATGTAAGTATTCCTGTATTTCAGGGATCTCTCATCCGGATTGAGAGTGTACCATATTTATTGCGCTTAGGAGCGTACTCTTTATTACTTGGCTTCCTATGTACGAGCGCGCAAAATATTGAACATAGCATATTTACGATGCATCGTATTTTGAGAGCGTACATGATATTTGGTGAGTAAATTTCACGACCTACAATTTTTTTATCTACGTTGAAGTGACATCTTATAACCTAAAATGCTTCCAACCTAAGGTTATATCAAAGCGTCGCCATCGGCGCAGCCTTCCTTGACAGTCTATGGTGCCATGTTGACCTTTCTTCATACAGATATGCACTTTTGGGACATTGAAGTATAAGAGGTCCCTAAACCCTATCGGCCATCAGTTAATTTTATATAGAGAATCCAATATTTTCTATTTTACTATCTAAATTTCGAAGACTGAGAAGAGGCCCCTCCCTCCCCTGCAATTATAATTACGACTCTCTAAACTCCCCGCTTCATACGTGTATCTGTTCAGTAACCCATCAAGACACCAGGATTCTTATACAGCGAATGCGATCTCTTTCCGCCGATTCACGCCTCTGTCGTCACTCGTCAGGCATGGCCGTAACTTCCACGGTAACATCAGATCATACAAAAATGACTTATATTAAAAATGTTGCCAACAGAGCTATTATCGCACCGTCAAGCACGCCCTAACTCTAAACGTTCGGAATACACAAACGTTACTGGGGTCATAAACTCATGTGACATTGTGGTGGACTTGTTTGTCTTGGCGGGTGCACTACCGTGCTCACAAATAGAGAATGCGATACGTCGCCACGTCGTATTTACGCCAGTGTCGTTTAGGATATATATGAGTTATTTTTTTATATTCTAGAATCAATAAAAAGAGAATTAGAAGTATTTCGATAATTATCACGTTGGTATCTACTATCTAATTCCACATGAAATGCAGCAAGGATACAAGATCTTGATTTGTTCTAGTTTTTAACATTTCATCCGGGGGGTAAGCCACGACTCGACGAAACAAAAACCTTCTTGAACATAATAATATCTACGGATGTAATCAAGATTTCGGAGTCATCAACGTGGAATGTCACTCATTCCGAAAATATACTTCTGCTACCACCACGGTGACAGTCTTACAGTTCAATAATGCCCTTTCATTATATAAAACTTGTTGAGTTTCTTCTATGAAGTTTCATTCTTCTCGCGTGCGAATTGCACAAAATGCGTTTGTATTCTCCGATTTTCTATTAAACCGTGCGACTTGACAATCATCATTATCAGCCGGATAACGTCCACTGCTGGACATGAGCCTCCCCGATATAGCCTAAGACTTCACAATGCACATTAAAATTAACATATGAAGATTTCTCTTCTACGATTTGTGTGGTTTCATGTTTGTTTTCATCTGTCATTAATTTGTCATAATAATGATTATTCTATGAATGAATAAATTATAAATACACAATTAGTTTCCTTCTACATGACCACAACAATGTTGTTTTCATTATTATAAATGTCCTTATCCTTGATAAATGTGTGAAAATATAAAATGATATAACAATACTACAAACATATTATAGTAGGAGGTTTATTATTATTATTATTTTTATTACTATTTCTATATTATTATTATGACTACACGACCGGACAGGTACTTCACGCTCATATGATACCGGTGTAAAGTGACCACTTTTCTGTCGCTTTTCGTGTGGCCTGTAAGTAGCCGGTGTCCTGTTGGAGGGGAGGAGGAAAGGAGGTACACTGTAATAACACACTGTACACGGTAGGTACAAATAAAATAATTTAAAATGATGTTTCCATGGTTAGTCTAATTATACCACGATTAGATATAATTATCTAATAAGACCACGATTAGATATGCCTACTTAATGAGATTGCTTTAGTTTTTTTTATTTTGTTCTTATCCAGTATATGTTGCTATATTTTTGAAAACAGTTCCTAAATATGTATTTATAATATATATTACATAATGTAATTTCTACCTTAGTTACACCAAACTCAAATATATGATAATGCTCATCCTAGTAGGTACAATAAACGAAGGATAAGGATTGTAAGTAACCGTTTTATTTTTTTATTATTTTGTTAAACGTTACACACTAGATTTTAGAATATATTACACAACTTAGACATCTAGCGGAGTAATGGCGAACTACTTCTGGAGCAGTAATCCGTTCTTGATGTTTAAGGCCGTCACACTGGATGTCTCTATCCAAGGAAACATAAATAAAATAAATAAAATATATTACAGACTTAAGCCAACTTGTTTGCGGCTTTATACTTATTGTTGTTTTCGATAAATGAACGGATCGGTTAAGAAAATACATTCTTAAGTAAGCAAAAAACAGAGAAATCAATTTCTGACTTTTACGAAATTATCTAGTACTAAATTCACATTAAATGCACATCATGTAAATTAAAAAAAATACCTATTCCACGATCTTTACATCATGTTTTTAGTTACTCAATTATCGTCTAATTCCTCTAAATTTTTCTTATACAAGTAGCGTACATTTTCTACACTAGACATCTAGCGGAATTGTTATGAGCTATTATAGTACCCTAAACCGTTGAAGTTTAATTAAGGTATATACTAGAGGTCGCTATGAAAGTAAATAAGCAAGTATTACATTTTATTAGAATAATTATTATATTTTCCATTGTTATATTTGAATTAATTTATTACGGTATTTTAACTTTCAACCAATATTCATGAACAAAGAAAATTATTGGGATTATATTAAAAAAATGTATTTTTAGAAAAAGTAGCCAGACAATATCAGCAATCCGATGAAGCTGTACTGGCCTTTTTTCGCTTCCGCAGCAAAAGTTCAGGTCCGGTGTCTGTACACATGAAATTTTATGTAGATGCCAATGTGACAAAGGTAGCTAAACGGATCCGGATTTAGTAACCTGCCAGGTTGGCCAGTTCTTTTATGTGCTTCGTACGAGAAGCTGTGCGAGTGCGTCAACTAAGGCAACATGAATACCGCATTTACGCACTACAACACGTAGTAACCAAAAGCAAATGTATTTCACGCACAACAAGGAAGAGGTAGTGCAATGCTGCATAGGAGGAAGTAGTGCCATGCATAATGCATGGCACTACTTCTTTCTCCTTTTAGTAACAAAAAAAGACATTTGTGTAGGTTACATTAAAGTTAAGAGCGAGGCTATTGTATTTGCAGCTGTCCTGCAATTCTCGTCCTTTCTCCGCCAGTTTTGTTCCCCGTGTATGGAGGTAAGAATAAAATTACATCGGTAGTGCATGCCACTTAGTAGTGGCGCAGAAACGAAACTGACTAACGTTACCATAGTAATTAATATGTCAGCGAGAGGTGGCTAGGCTGTATGTACACCCGTTCATGTCGGTCCGATTTGTCAAGGTAACAATGGACTATAACACCTCTGACACATAATATTTACTTATTAATAATGAAAGTCCGACCGAAGTTTCGGTTTTGGCCAGGTTCGGCCAAAAATTCTTGTTTCGGTCGCAGTTTGTTTTTCTGCCAAAAATATGCCGAACCTATCGGCCATACCGAAAATCCGTATTCGGTTAGCTTCGTGGTCATCTTTAATGGTGGCCAGATTTGGTGACTTGAGATTGTGTTTTACAAATAAATTATTAGGTAAGTAGTTGTATTGGCATAATAGGACTTACCATTGAACATTTTACTTAAATCT
>JAFELO010000614.1:407714-432934 GCA_017140195.1 Eumaeus atala | reverse complement strand
CGCAGTGGTGTGTGTGAGTAGTTCAACACGCAGTGGTGTGTGTGAGTAGTTCAACAGGCGGCGGTGACGTTTGGCGACAAAAAGCGCCACACGGTGATGACGAGAGTTCCATAATTTTTGTTCACTCAAAACTTGCTAAATTTTTCACATATAAAATATCAAAAAAAAAAAAAACTTTCAACACTCTCTGAAATTACAAAACGACTAAGTTAGTACATTGTGCAGCTAGCAGTGTCTATAAATACTTTACTGTTTCACCACCAGCAGAATCTCGAGGCTTCACATTTATTTTTATGCCAACGAACAGTTAGAGCCTTTTGGTGCATACCAGCACCACTAATTCATTCGCACAATAGGTTAGTCAAGTACTTTGTCCTAATGAATCCACCCTTCGATGGGCTCTCTGGAGTGTCACAAACTCAACGAAACGCGCCATGACCAGATAAAGAAAAAGTAACACTTATGGTTCCATTACAGATGTCAATTTTATCAAAATTATATTTCACACAGCCGGGAATGTCCACACAATTTCAAACGTGTGGCTACTTAGCTATAACAGTAATTTTTCTCTTCGCAAACACTGTTAGGTTGGTAAAGGACGCTCCACAGTTCGAGTGGCCCGGAACGAAGTGAGCAGACCACTTAGACGTCATAACAAACCACTCGAGAATACTCACTGAAAGATATTCCTTGTTGTTTTCTTTTCTACACTTTTTCAACTGTGAATAACAGGTAGGTAAATGTAAAATATCATCAACGACTGCGTCTTCACGTTCACTTCTTGAACTGTACTGGTGTGGCGCAACAATTTCTTGCTGACTAATGCTGACAACATTTGTACATATCGGTTTTATTATTTCTTTTTTCTAAAGTTGGCAGTAAACCGTTGCCCTCAGTAGTTGGCCCGTTAAAAAGTAAGGAAAATAGGTCGGTTGGCACGATCTTTTAAACGCTGTTTGGTATTATAAGAACTATAAGTGGACAATCGTCAACCACGGCCTTTTGATGACTACCGGTAGCGACGTCCCATCACATCTTTTTTTAAATACATATGTGTTGAAATTCGTCTTAACTCCTTCCCTTCGAAGTAGCCGGTAACCGCTACTCACTAACGGCCAGAAGCGCGACAGCATAGCTGTTATTTACAGTATAATGTGACCGAGATTTACCTCCACGGTCGTGCCGTCCCAATTCGACTGCAATATAAGTACATATACATCATCTCATCTTACGTAGGAATTCTTATCATAACTTAGGCACATATTTACCTATCTGTAACTTTAAGCATCCTTGTGGCTGGTCCAGCACTAATTGTTAACCGACATACGAATTATCAGGACACATTGTTAGCCCAATGATTCAGCAGTTTTCAGAATGCAGAAAAACTGGGAGTGGTAGTCCTGGTAGACTCGCCTCAAGGGATGACATGAGAAATAGGCAAGTGATTATATTTGCTGTTTCAGGAGCATGGCATAGACTAATTATAATTGGTGAAGATCGCTCGCATTTTTGGTTTGGCAATATAATTTTAGCTCTATAATATAGTACTATAAATACTGATCATGTAATTTTCTTTTAATTATTTTAAAATCATGTCACATATTTCTTATGATATTATTAAATGTTTATTATGTAAAATTATACCAACCAGGCAATGACGATCAGAAATTAAATAAAAACGTTTTATTATAAGAATTAAATGTTCCAATCGTTAAATTCAAATGAAATTAAATATTTCTAAAGCACAGGACATCGACCTTTCACTGGTTCAAAAGAGGTCAAATATACTTTTTCGTCAAAACGTTCTAGTTCATATTGGCCTTTGGAATAACCATTAAAATATTTAAGAAAATTAGAAATATAAATTTGGAACTCGTGGTCATAGAAACAATTAAAACAATCGTTCAAAAGACGCATGAAAAAACGGAAGGTTGACGTGTAGTGTTGTTTTGTCGAAAAATAATTGAATATTAATAAAAATAAATGATGTTTTCGGATGATGAAATAAAAGAAAACAATCTCATGCGACCCGGTGACGAAATAATATGGTTCGAAATTCACTTGTTTTAAACAACACGAACATCGCAGCGTCTTACCTACATTGATTTAATTTATTTTTTGTTTTATGTTTTCCAGTATTCATAAAGTGTGTTTGAATGACAAATTTGACAAACGAGATTTGGATTACAATGGCCGACCTGTGCTGCCATTGTCTACTCACCAAGATGTATGTATTTATATATTAAAAATTTATAAACCGAGTTTAGAAATATTGATTATAAATTAATTTTTAATTATCTATATTTTGTACTTAAATAGGAATAACGAAAAAATTTCAATTATTTAATGTTATGTGCGCCGGATTTATTGCTGCGAGCTATGAACATCATTTTTATGGCTAATATAAAGCGACAGGCGCCGGTAATATATTGTGTAGAAATATTGATTATAAATTAATTTTTAATTATCTATATTTTGTACTTAAATAGGAATAACGAAAAAATTTCAATTATTTAATGTTATGTGCGCCGGATTTATTGCTGCGAGCTATGAACATCATTTTTATGGCTAATATAAAGCGACAGGCGCCGGTAATATATTGTGTAGAAATCGTTATTTTTATTTACTTTACAATTTCACTATGTTCTTGTCTCCGTTCTTTTAATAAAAAAAAGGAAATTATTATGATGTTATAAAAGTGATTTGTCATAATATAAAAAATAAAGATTACTAAATGATACTAATAATTGTAGTGACCGCTATGCGCCGAATTCGAAACTACTGCCGAGTGATTTCATTTTTTTATTACTTAAATATAATAATTGTATGTAGCTAGAAGCATCACGTCTTTTTCGAGATGGATTTTTCTCTGACTCCATTGATGCAACACAAACGAAATTCGTGTGGAACGAGGAAGACGACAACATCGCTGCTATTGTGTCCGAACCTGGCTTCGGCACCACTGGACACACTTCATTTGGGAAAGACTTAGATACAGAATGGAGGAAAGAAATTCAAGTACTTACGTCAATTTGTTTAATATTTAGACTTGCCTTAGTCATACGAGTATTTAAAATGCCAATGAAATATTATGGCATCCTATGAACTGTTATGGCAAAATATATCGATGTACTTAGCCGCGAAAATATTTCTTTTCCATTATTATGGGATTTATGTCTCTGAAAGAATAATATTGTGCATAGCTACCCAACTAATTTAAAAATATATTGTTCATTAAAACAAATATTGGGGGTTTATACGAGTATATATTCCTAAATAAAACAAATATAGGCGGATATGTGAATGTCAATTACTTAATGGGAAGGTACTTGGACAAATTTTGCCAATTGGAAAAAACCTGAAATAATTAACTTGATTTTAAGCACAGTAGGTACCTATTTATGCTCAAGCTGAAGTAGCTAACTGAATTCTAAGCGCAGTAGGTACCTATTTACCCAAATGTTTTCTGTCTGAGATCAATTTTCTCAAAATCTGTGAAAAGGATTTTTATGCGGATTCACCAATGCTTAGAGTGACCCAAGGCAGGTTCTAGTGTATAATTATACGGATCGCCAGTTATAAAGATTCATATCTTATGTACTTACGTTAATTAATTAATATAGTTGTGAAACATATATTATTACGTATCTGTCATCTGCTACGAAGTATCTTCTATCCGGGAATTAATCTTCAAGAAAATCCCTGCTACAAATGTTTCTATTATAATATATATTCCTTTGAATAAGTTCTGACAGTAGTATGACAGGTTTATCCACTAAATATTTTCCCGTATTGTCCAGTCAAATTTTATCTTTTCAGCCGGATAACTCTCAAGTCATTTCTGCGTCCAGTAGCGGCATTTCGTCCAAGAAACCATATGATCTGAACGAAGGGGTTTGTACCTCTTCAGGAAACATTGAGAAAGGTATTCTAGTTTATAGCATACATACAATAGAAAATTGGAAGTTGAAGGTTTTATCATGAGTACCGATATAGAGATCAAGAAAACCAGAAGTGCAAATTTGTGTGCCCCCTTCACCCATCCCACCCAATGGACCTCCGGAAACTCACAAACCGCATAAAACCCGACGTCACGGCGTTTAGTAGCGGCTACACTTGACGCTGGAATAAAAATAATTTACTAGAAACATGTGTGAGATTTATTCTTGTAGTAAGTAGCAAACCAGCATCCTGAGTCTTGTGTCTACAACCCATTACCACAAAAATACGCACATTTGTCGTATAGATGCGTTGCCCACCTTTCCTGTTCCGGCTGCTCACATACCGAAGCGCGAAACTTTACGGCGGTATCATGTGAGCGAGAGGTACCTCCCTGGTCGTTCCGGTTTAATCGGCTGTATTGCAGCATACAATAAAATTTGTAAAATATGAACTTGAAGACATTTAGCTTCTGGATAAAATCAGTCGAGAATCTTGGCTTGCACTTTGAGCATAGAATTGTGTAAAACCTTTACATGGGTCTACTAATAATTATTTTTCTATTTTTTAAGTAAATTTTAGTAAATTATTGTTTATTTTTTAAGTTAATTTTACTCACTATACGGATTAGTTACCGATACCCACTGCAAATGTGGTATTTGCAAAGAGAAGCATTTTCTTACCGAGGTTTTCTTCAAGCTTTCCTAATTATTAGAATAAAACTAATTTAACTGATTTTTTTGCGGTTTATTTAAGTAGCTAACAAATAGCTGTCCTATTTGCTCTCAGCAGGTGTTACTTTGTATTGGTACCAAATTTGTAAAAATGTCTGTTGCACTTTAGTCAACAAAAGCGGATAGAAATTTATGTAACGTTATATATCAATGTCAAAATCAAGTGACATTTAGAATTCACTGATCATATAGTACATTTAAAAAGTAAGGCCGCCTTGACTTCTCCTCGCCGATGGAAAATACGTCAGAAGTAGTCACTTCGACGTCATGTGAGCGAGAGGTACCTCTGTACCGGCCCAATTTGGCAAGACACTATAGGTCTTCTTTGATTCTTTATTATCCGTTGGTGGGGCGTTGCCTGTGAGCTTTGGCACTATTACAGATAGCGGAGCCGACAGCAACAAGACCAAGTGGAAAGTGGACAAGAGCGATCCGCGGTCGAGGCTTCACTATGTGAAGTTCGTGAAGCGCCACGGCAGAACCATCAGACTGTGGGAATGTGGCATCTGTAAATATAACTTTGATAAATAATTAATTATTTTAAGAATTTGCAAGAATCAGCGTGCTCGGAGTACGAAACAACAACCTTGGTCTTGATTCGGAACGTGAACCTTCCGAACCTTAAACGTCGAAGGGTCCAACAACCAGAACCATCGCTTTGGCAGGTTCCGTTCTTGCCATGCGCTTTCACATCACAGGCTCACGTAGGAGTCCATAAATACGAATTAATACAATTCCAGGCGGTCGTGACTTCCAGCACCAGTATACGTTGATGCGCCACCTGCCCACGCACACGGATGAGCGAAACTTCCGCTGCGATGAGTGCGCCAAGAGCTTCCGGCAGCTATCCACCCTCAGCCAGCACAAGGCCATACATTCCGCTGAGAGGCCTTACGCTTGTGAGGTTCGTTTCAGAGATTTTCCATACCGAACAATCGGAGCCATTTCGTGGAATATCCGTGCGGCCAATTGTCATGCGCATGGGCCACCGGCAACGTTACGAAATCCAGCACTTAATGCGGTATTACGTGAACGAGAGGTACCTTCCGGTCGTGTCAGCCGAACTCGGCGGTTTCTTTTACAGAAGTGCTGAATTGTTGGCAGCACATATTAAGCAAGCCTGTGTGTTCGACTAACTTCGGATCGACGACCAATTATTTTAATATACTATAGATCACGTTGGTGCGTCAATTTATAAGTGCGTGTTTTTTCGTAGTCACCAAGTGACTATTGACAGCCACAAACGTCCGAATAACCACGTAACGGTTGTCCTCATTTATTAATTGACTCATAACCCTCGCAAATATGAAACGTGGCATCACATCATCATCTAACATCGACGTTCCCATTGAACACCGTTGGACTTATCTACAGGTGTGCTCGAAGACCTTCAACCGTGTGTCCACGCTCATCTCACACAGGAAGACGCACTCGGGCGACAAGCCGTACAAGTGCAACATCTGCTCTAAAGGATTCCATCAAAAAGGTTATTTTTAAATAATGTTTAGTAAATCGATAACAATAGTTGCTGTACGAATAAATATGGCGTCATAGTAACGTTCCGAGTAAATATAATGTTCCGCCTGTTAGCGAGG
Source organism: Eumaeus atala (assembly GCA_017140195.1). Lineage (NCBI taxonomy): Eukaryota > Metazoa > Arthropoda > Insecta > Lepidoptera > Lycaenidae > Eumaeus > Eumaeus atala. Next base: position 426,666 of record JAFELO010000614.1, on the reverse strand, counting down.
TAGCGTTTTTTAGTCTCTTTTCGGATGCCGGATCCTCACTGACCTAAAATTACAAGGTTTTCCAAATTTCTCATAACAGTCCGAAGTCAGGAATTTGGCGGTGTTTAAATCCTCGTCCCAGAACGGGGAGCACGTTCCGCCTGATGACTATACGGTCATGTCTCACTACGGTCTCATCGATATAGGAGAATGTGGGACGCTTATGTTGGCGCACACACTTGTGCCCATGTCAACAAGTGTTTTATAAACATCCTTATGTACTCAAATTTTATGTAGGTAAGTCTTTCGTTCGTTATCCATATAATGTATCTTGCTCAGTTGGCAAGTGTTTGTACAGATGTATGCCTTAGCCGAAATTCGGCTAAGATCACTATTGTCTACTTACTGAGGTTTATCACACGACAGGTAACCTACGGAACCACCTGTTCACGCACACCAACGAGCGCCCGTACCGCTGCAACGTCTGCCTGAAGGGCTTCAACCAGCAGTCCAACCTCGTCTGCCATAAGATTAAGGTATGCGATCTGAGATTCTTAGTTACAAATCATCAAAAAACGGAAGTTAGACATCCATTGAAGGAGATTTGTGTTAAAATTAATTTTTTGTAAGTATTTGAATAAATAAATCTAAAATTGCCCTTCACATTTACAAATATCTTAACCCCTGTTATGCCTACATTTTGGACCAAAACTCTGTTTTATGGACGTTCCTTTTTTCCAGCCCCCTCCTCCCACTATAATGTAAGGCCAACTTTAGCTGCCGCGTGTGAGCTGCCCCCCTCGTTAGACGAGGGAGGAATTTAGCTTAATAATTGTCGGGATGCATCCTTCCCACCTGCGTGAAGCTCTGTCGACCACAATCTCACCTAGACCGTTGCCCGACGTGACTTAAGTAACCGGCGAAGAAGCATTGGACTTTGTCGGCATAGAGCAATCAAAAAAGTAACCCCTAAACTTGAAACAAAATTGAGCAATTTATGGTAGAATATTTAAAAAAATTATCGAAAGTGAGTGTGCGACCGACACACAGGCTTCCGTATATTCGTGAACTCTTACAAAACATTCAAAACTCGCACATCATCAGAAGGGTTAAAGGAGGTTAAAAGGAAGAGAGGAGAGGGAGATATCAAGAAAGATAGATAGTCGTCTTTAGGAAAGTAACAAACGCGATGTGGGCCAGAGTCTCATGATAGATTCGAATCGAAAATGTCGGATAGGGCCTGGATCGATTGGTAAACAGATCTACATAATATAGGAAAATATCATCTAACAGATTAAGATGTTATTATTTTATCTTTATGTACAACTGCGCAATTCTCTAATGGACTGGTAATGGGCATGGTAATTTCCAGACTCATCCGGAATCTTGCGACCCGGCTGTGGTGAAGAAAAACATCCCGCCTCTCATTAAAGTACGCTCTAACTCTGAACTTCTAGAGAAGTGTCCGGCGGTAAAGTAAGTGTTTCCACAATATTTTAGGATTTATTAGACCACGACAGCTAATATAATGGCCAAAAATGGTGTATTGCAGCGAAATTGGTCCGGGATGACCCAATTTGGCTGCAGTACGCCATGGCACATCTTTCGCTCACATTTTGGCCTTTCATGGCCCATTGGAGGGGGAGAGGAGAGGAGAGCAACGCACCGTTGCTTGATTGTTGTTATGCATCTGCATGCATAAGGGCGTCGGTAGTCGTAAAACTTGTTAAAAAAAAAGAAAACGGCAAGACAATTAAAATAAAATTGCGTCCAAATGTTATAAACTGAAGAATTTATTCTTCTTTCAAAGTTCATTTAACAATTTATATAGCCTGCCGCCTCAGAATTCTGAAGTGTCGTCCTCAACTGTTGGTCCTTTGGCACCAACGGAGGTTTCGTGGTCGGCCCCCTGGGAGAGTTCCAAGGAGTTTGAAACCGAGGAATCTCTGATCGAGGCCCCCTGGATGAGCAATGGGGTGATAGTGGACCCCATCAACACATACCACATGGGAGTAGCTCTGGCCACTAAGCAGACTCCATTTGCGTTGCTGAAGTCTGACAACGGTCCCCCCGTGCTCGTGAAGATTATTGATACGAAGCTGCCAAGAGGGAAACAGGTAGATTCATATTGTAACAATACTTGGAGTAGAATGTATAGATATAGTACACACACACATACCTCAGCATATAATATTGTTAAGAACTAACGCACATTTCAGATTCCCACACTGTCCACTTACTACAAATAAGTTACAACATATAACTTACTGTCTCTCCTCTGTGTGTAAGAAACTCAATAACTTTTTACTATGCTTAAGACTAAATTGAGACGGAGGGTCTGATATCTAAGCATGGAACCATGGAGTCTTTGAATTTATTTTCCTCTACTGAACGCTATGTTTTCATTTATTAATTTAAGTTTCACTACTGCGTTTCACTATTTTTTTTTTTTTAGATTACTGTAACCAATTTTCGGATCCTTTTTTAAATTGTAATATTATATTTTAATTATGGTTATCACACGGTACCTTGTTTCGCATGTAGATTAACTAATCTTACAAATAATCGAACTTTTCGTAACCACAAATTTAAACTTAATAATGGTAAGCCAAAACTCAAGCGCAACTTAGTTTGGATGCCACTGGCATATAATGTACCTATGCTACATTTTATTTGAAATAAATTTGAAATTTGAGATGTAAGCGTTTATCGGAATAAAGTGAAATCGATGTGTGTGTCTGTTCTGAGACGTGACAGACATCCATCTAGTCCTTAAGAACGAATATGATCCTAAAGTGAAATCAATATACAATTATTATTATTATTATTATTATTATTAAAACATGAATAACAATTAGAACATAGAGACAGTGTGCCAAAAACCCACTAGGTTTTATCCGCTTAATGCAGTTAACATTAGACATGTTATTACCCGAAAAGTACAAGTTTCCGTTGGCATGGAAATGTATACGCACGGTCACTATTGTTTTATTTATTGCATTGCCCATTAGTTTACAGTCGAGTAGACCCAATGCTTTCGGAGATAGTTCTTCACGAACCGCACAGAATGTGTTTGTTCATGTTGCCATCATTCTAGAGCTTGTTACCAGCGTTCTAGTTTGTTACCAATATTCTAGTTTATTAGCAGCATTCTAGTTTGTGACCAGCATTTTATTCTGTTACCAGCAGACTAGTTTGTTACCAGCATTTTAGTTTGTTACCAGCACTCTAGTTTGTTACCAGCACTCTAATTTGTTACCAGCATTCTAGTTTGTTACCAGTATTCTAGTTTTTTAGCAGCATTCTAGATTGTTACCAGCATTCCAGTTTGTTACCAGCACCCTAATTTGCTACCAGCACTCTAGTTTGTAAGTAATATTCTAGTTTTTTAGCAGCATTCTAGTTTGTTAGCAGCACTCAAGTTTGCTACCAGCACTATAGTTTGTTACCAGTATTATCGTTTATTTGGCAGCATTCTAGTTTGTTACCATTTGAAGTCCGACAACAGGTTACTCTGTCCACCTGAAAATGATGCAGAATGTCAAACAACATACTTTTTGTTTTTAGATGCTAGTTCCGGCGACGGCAGAAGATTTAAGGTTTGGTGGCAAAATTATTTATGAAGGCGATGAGAGCAAGAAATATCAGGTAAGTAATTTCATAAGAGGTAATAGGCTGTGTAATTTCACATTGCGACTAAATGCATGTTGAACATATTGGTGTGCAAAGCAAAAAAAAAAAAATTTCATGCGGATTTTTATGGACTTCAGTCACAAAAGCTGTGTCCTTGTTTGCCCCTTAAAATAAGTCTGTTTTAGGCACATACTAGACTTACGGTTTCCTATTATTTTATTTCACCTGAATGTTTCGTAGTCCACGTCGCAGGATTGAACCGCGTTTTCCATGAGAAAGGGGCCAAACGAGCAGGTGGCTAGTGCCTACCGACGCCCATAGACATTTTTAAGACTAGGCGTCTTTCAGACGACTTGCCGGTCTTTAACGAATAGGCATCCTCCTTTCCTGAAGACCACAACGTCGTGTCGGATCGGACAGACCGAGGGAGTCAGCTGGTTCCACAGTACGCGGTAAAAAAATGTCGTTTGTTTCCGTTGTGGTTTTATGGACATCAAGGCACAAATCACCTGATGGGCGTGAAACTAATAGTTATGTCGCGATATTCGAGGATGGAATTCTGCTGCTCGTATTAAGCCAAACAATTCCTCGGTACATTCCCCAAGAGAAATACGATCAAAAACGAGACAGTGAATCGATATCTCTTCGTAGGACAAAAGAATCGAACTGTTCGGAAATAATCGCCAAAGGTTCGTGTCGCTCTACGTTGTATACAGTCGAGTGGATTGAGCTGATATTGCGGGGCCCCTACCCACAGATGGGAGCAGTACTCCATATACGGTCGGTCCTGCGCCGAGTAAAGTTGTATGGGCTGCATTGAAGCTTCGCCCTATTGAGCACACCCAGCTTCTTTGAGGCTAATTTAGCTTTCGTTTCCAAATGACGGCGGAGCTGTACTTTACTCAATATGCCCACACCAAGTATTCCAACACTAGCTGAGGCCGATAGTTAGGTGCTTATAAATCGAGGAGATACGACAAAGGGTGACTTTTTAGCGGTAAACGCGCATACTTGTGTCTAATGGGGGTGAAGCTGGATTAAAACCAGACGGCCCCATTCCGAGAAATGCAAGAACTAATCCTCGACTTCAAACACAAGTTTGTTCTGATACTCATCGACGTGATCCCGAGAAATGTTGGAACGACCAGTGTATAGTGCATCCCCAGTGCCGCTATCATCTGCGTAACAATGAAGGACACTAATTTGCAGCATGTCATTGATAAACAGGAGAAACAGCGTAGGACACAGAACACAGCCAAATTTTGACAAATTTAAGGGCGGAACATGTGCCCTCCAATACGACCTTGATGCTGGGTTTTTTTTAGAAGCTAGTGATCTAATAGCATAATTTCCCGGGAAGTCCATATGAAGAAAGCTTTGAAAGAAGAGGTTTGTACTAAACCCCATCAAAGGCCTTCGCGAAAAGGTGTGTCAATACCGGAGCCAACTCAGAAGCACATTTCCATGGAAAGTGTTATATTCCATTTTCTTATACCTATCTTGAGTCAGAAATGTGGCGAAATAGCACCGCGCTTGAGAGCGGAGAATAGAGTGAACTGGGTTCTATGTCCCGTGTATTGGTTTCGTCTGTGGAGTGATGGTAGTAGCCCTACTTCGGCTAGGAGAACATTATTATATTTAATTTACTATAATATGTTATGTTAGTGCAGGTGAAAATATAAAGGTAACCTACACTAATAACATGTAACTGAAGTGTTTGTTTATTTGTTTGGACGCGCGAATCACTTGACTTACTGGCCCGAATTGAAAAAACATTTCTGTGTTTGCATAGTGTATATACACATATGTGTACTCCGCTGAGCGTCCATGTTTCACACAAGTTTACTCCTGGTATGATCCTCTTTCATATCGCGGGCCTTCAATGTCGTTTCTTAAAGTGCTTAATCCAAAAGTGTAAAAAATTTCGAAGGTGGACTGCAAGGCTGCAGGTGACAGCGCGCTGCAGATCCGCGTGCCGGTGGTGGCCACCGTAGTGCCGCGGTTGAGCGCGGGCCGGCTGCAACTGTCCGTGGAGGAACCTCACCACGACTACCACGCGCCGGTCCCCACCAGTGGTAACTGGGAATTCATCAAATAGTACCCTCATATCTGTCCCGTATTGTTTACAATCTATTGTTTATCAAACCACAAATCACAATTTTATAGAGACAAATAATTTCTTTAAATCTATATCTAGAAAAAAAAACTGTTTTTATGGTACCAGGAAGTAAACGAGTTGCGAGTCATTTGATGACTACACGATTGTTATATAGACGTGCCCTCCTTCCCTCCCCCGGCCACCGAAAACTTTCAAGCCGCAGCAATGGAGAAAAGAGTGAGTGAGAGTTCCAACATCCCCCTTTCCTCACGTCTCATAGGGCCGCAACAAGGCTAAAGGCTCTACCTCTTACAAATGTTACAGTGCGTACAGAAGACAGAAATCAGCAGGCCAACTGCTCCCTGCTGCCGTCGGCGCCGTCCCCGCCGCTGGACATATCACTGGAGCTCTTCGAACCCATGGAGTGCATGCCCATGGGTAAGTGAACAAATGAGGAATAGAGTAATATAGTAGTAGTATAGTGTGCTCCATTGCCTCTGAAACTCGAGGCTATAGCGCCCACTGTACTATTTTTGCTGCCTCGTGGTTTAGTGGTAAGCATGTTCAACCACAGTCATGAGGATCCGGGTTCGAGTCCCGATTCGGACAATAGTATTATTGGGATGTTTCATTTTTAATAACAATTCGAAGCCAGGAAGTTGGCGGTGTTACATTCACCCTGGATTGGCGTCGCGCACTTGGCATTATTACTATTTTTGATGATGCTTGAAGACNNGAAATGGATTTGATAACATTTCCTGATTATGAAATAAATTGACATCTGTTATTCATTAATTTTATGCCAATTTAGTATGTATATAGTTTAAATAATTGTCGACGGAAATCCATTTTACGAGTGTTGTGATATAAGACATTTCAAATCTTGTGTTACAATGTCTGTCCGGGCTAGTAGTAGTAGGCCTGAACTACTGGACAGATTTTGATGAAATTTCACAAACATAAATAACTTTGTTGTGATAAAATAATTGATTTATTTTATTTCAATTAAACGAATGACCACGACTTTTTTATTGCCACAACAACGTGTGTTCGGGGCAGCTAGCGTTATGCAGTATGAAGACAAGATTTCCAACATTTTGTCGTTGGTTTATATTCACATTATATTGACCGCATATATAATGTGAATATAAACCAACGACAAAATTGAGACATTGGGTTTTTTGTATTAAATGACGCAATGCCTTGATCTACCGTCACTTTAAAAATTGTTCCTGTACGCATTCTTTTAAAAAAAATCCTACCTCGTTATCAACTTTTCCCGGGGCAGTTAACGGTTAACACTAGAAATCATTGCGCAGGTTCTCGTCTACCGCCGGACAGCGACATCGGCCCGTCGCACACTGCTGACAAAACTGATGATATGTGCATCACAGTGTTTGAGGTAACTGTTATTGCGTATCAATGATTGCTCACCAATGCCTATGACTGTAAGAGGATGATGAGATGGCCTCACCATGGTTCAAGCCCTGTCGTGGCGGTGGGGCTCAGTAATCTGGGGTGATCCGAGACACCTCGGACGAAGCCATTGAACGGAGGAGGTAGTTAATCTTTGTACCCCTCTTATAAGAAGAGGGGGACTAAAGAGCAGGATGCTTTTTGTTGCCTTTGGGTACAAAAGAGCAAAATAAGGCGGCGCTATTGCACACGGGGCAAGGGGCGAGAATGAGAATCTCACTTCATTGCACTGTCCCAAATTAGGTGGAGTTATCCTGTAGTACGGGAGAACCCCATATGTGGAGGTGGAGTCGGTGCCTTTTGGGGCTGACTAGTCACCTCAACCAAGGCGGCACTGATGGCGCTCGTGGTGGTTTTTGTGGGTATTTCGCACTATAATGTGCCGCGAGCCCCACACACCACTGAACCCCACCCAGGGCCAGTGAAGGCGCGTAAATGCGTTACCCCGCGTCAACAAAAAGAAAAGGTTGATGCAATGTAGCCGAGCCGACACGACCGGGTATAGGCACCATTCATTTACTCGATAGGTATCTACTTATTGCTTCTGATTTTCTGGTGGCCTATATATGGGAAACCGGAAGAAGGGCAAAGCGTTTGCATAATTTCTATGTGGACGGTCCGCGGGCAACTTCTCCTAAGCAATATTTGGGAGTGTATTCTCTGATATAACTAGGGAACCATAATGTTAGAGAATTTCCATGGTGTTAGCGTGGTAGTACATTATGCCAACGTCATTGGACAGCGTAGCTAACTTCCGTGCATTTAAAAGATTTTTTTCACAACTATTATTGGAAACATACGGCTTTACCTACATATCTGGACATAACAACAGCTTAAATAATGAAAAATTAAATATAAAGTCATTAAATAGGTTTTGTTAATATCTTCGTGATGCATAGCAGCTGGGCGTCATCAGGCTGCCCTCTCTTTTCTCGTCTTGTATTTGTCATTGTAATCTTGTTCTGTCTCCGCTTTGAGTACGGAGGGAAATTGGAATTACTTTCGACTCCTCTACTGTCTTCTGATTGAATTTGTTCCTGGTCCCAAAGCAGTTTTAGGTCAATGGGTTCACAGTGTATGCTACTTTCAATCCTGGCGACGTTGGTCTAGGCCCCAGAAACGGTCTGTCGGAAGAATACGACCACATCACAATTACTGTCAAACACTTAAACAAACACGACACCGCACATCCAGTGTAGGAACACGCAGACGTATCCGGGGATAGATGCGAAGCTGTATTGGGCTCTTGCGACCCCCAAACCTAGTCTCGTCGTGGAGCATATCTGATGAAGCTGTATTGGGCTCTTGCGACCCCCAAACCTAGTCTCGTCGTGGAGCATATCTGATGAAGCTGTATTGGGCTCTTGCGACCCCCAAACCTTGTCTCGTCGTGGAGCATATCTGATGAAGCTGTATTGGGCTCTTGCGACCCCCAAACCTAGTCTCGTCGTGGAGCATATCTGATGAAGCTGTATTGGCTTCTCTTCGCTTCCGCAGCATAAGTTACACATGAGTAGCGGTGGGAATGAGTGCTACTGAACACTAATAATTATTAACCAATAAGTAACAGCATATCTGGTGTTTATATGATCTTTACCTTACCTACCATTTACCATTAGTAAGAGCAGACTGATGTCCTGATTATACCGGCAGACGAGCCGCCGGAACCTTTTCGCGACTACCGACGCCCATATACATCCGTATTCGGGTGATGATTACGTGTGAAACTTGATTGTGACGCTCCATTGCGCAGCTGCCACAGCACCACCTCTTACTAATTTTCATGTTCTGATTCACATGTACAAATAAAGAACTCGTAACGCACAAATAAAGATCTTATAAATTTTAATCGTTCGCTTTAGTATCTGTCGATTATGTGAAAATATCCAGAGAACATTTAAAATATACTTCACTCGTTACCAATAACTACCAAATACACAAAACATATTCATCGAACTCTTACAGAGCAATTACAATAAAATTACTTTTCCGGATTTTATCGCGGTTTATTTAAGATTTATAAAAACTCTCGTTAAAAACATATGGCTGATATGAGACACCGACGAGTTACAAATTCTGCGGTCAGTGAGCATCTCAAGTTGGCCCCTGCCGTTACATTAGATTTCATAAAGCGCAAATCCTCACTAGGGAACACCGATTCTTTCCGAGGATTATCCGTCAGGCTATTGAAATAGAAAAAGAAACCCAAATTTCAATAGAGAAGATGGCTCAGTTCCTCTCTCTGCCCGGGTGAGTGATAAGTATAATCAAATCAAAAACCAACCATAAACACCTCAAGATATCAGGATATAATAAGTACTGTTTGCGTTAATCGGAACAACTAAATGATTATATTCATCGGGTACTTTTACATAACTTGTGACATCAGGACATCTGTCATCTTAGTCCAACCCTTGAGCATGGTTGCTGTAAAGCTTCTGAAACGTTGGGCTAGTTAAGTAATTGGATAAACCGCGATAAAATCCGTGAAAGCACTTTTATTGTAATGATTGATTTTATTGAAATATTGAATTTGTCACATGAGGTGATTTCGACGATCCCATCGTAACTTAAATTTATATTACACCATCACCATAACAATCCCATGTCAACCTATAACTAGACAATCTCCTGCCTGCCTCCGCCACTGGAGTACTCAATAGTCTTTGGAAACCACCCACATCGAACGCTGGGAAAGCACATAATCGTAGTAATGTTTGTCATTTATCCTCGTTCCGGACACATTCCAACAAAAAGTGATACACGTCCTCTATGATACCGCTCAAAACGTGATACACGTCCTCTATGATACCGCTCAAAACGCAATTAGGGGACGGAAACTTGTTCATGATGAATACAAACTTATTTAATGGGACATGCTCTAAGACATCAATATGTTTCAAAGGAGTTCGGCCATAAGCATTGGGACATCAGATAAGACCTACTTATGTATGACATTTTAAGGCAGAGTGGTCATGAAGCGGGAAGTAGAAATTACGTCTGACCACAGCCGTTTGATGGTTTTGCGGAGCTGTCATAAGTGCGGCAAGGTAGCCGTAGCACGCTCGAGTTATGCAAAAACCCGATTCGGCCGCAAAACTGCAAGTGTGCAAATGCACAACTTATAATTAATTAAAAATTTGTTTTAGGACAGCATTGCTGTATCTGATTCAGAATAAAGGAAACTATTTTGAAGTCGAAGATATTTTTTTTTTATATTTTAACTTAAAGTAAGTGAAGTCATTTTGTTATGTGTAGGTCTAGTCGTGAATATTGTAATATTTATATTTAACGGATAATAAAACTTATTATATTGAAAGTATTTTATTGGTACTTCTTCATTGTATTGTGGTGTACTTATTACTGTCAGAATTAATCAGTACGAATTGGATTTACTTTACTCCCAAGGGTATAGTTTGAGACGATTTTACAATTGAGCGTAACGGTTTACGTCGCTTTCGTCTACTTCCGACACATGTCCAACCTTATGGAGGAAACTCCAGTCGCGTGTAGAAGCTAACACACACAGTAATTAGCTTGTCACACGGCTGGAAAAATAAAGTATGATGTGTACTTTGACATAATTGTTTTTAATTCGGTTTACACTATTTATTTTTGAATTATTACAACCTCGCCGATTTGATTGCTGAGCTAAAAGCTGAGCTTATAACATCTAAAACTTTAAATAATTTTAGAGACCATTAGAATTTGTCTCATATATTTTATATATAATTTCAATACTATTCGAAATATATGCCTATTCTTTATTACGAAGTTATGTAGGTACTATTAAAATGAATATTCTCCCTTCATGTCAAGATACAGAGAAAGCAATTTCCTGTGCCCAATGTAAATAATCCGATATTATGATGTTACTATAAAGAGGCTATTATATCGTTGTAGTATCGAAGTCATATCGCATTGTTATCGCCACGTGGACGGAAATACGCCCTTGACGAGGGTTGGTGATCTTTTTAGTTTGCGAGGCGTCTAAGAGATGGCGTTGGGGGTAGCGGAAAGCAAGTCGACATTGTAACGATAGTTTTTACGTAAATATATAAAGTATAAATTACGTACTTTATTTATGGATAATATTTTATTTGCTCTTTGGTATTTTCGTGGCAAAATGTATTTAGGCACTACCTCCGGTTCTGTGTGGGATCCGATGGGTGTGTGGCATATGCGGCTGGTTCGGATGCCATTTAACACCTAACCCAGGGTGACGTTGGCTGGCTCTACTGGCATCGAGCCCAGTATCTGTCGGCAACGGCAAATCGGCAACTGGCGAGTCCCTCGTAAGGAACCGGACTCTTCCAAAAGGGACAGTTATGACCGCGATCAACCCCTAAAAATATTTTAATTAAATAAAACTAGTTTTAAAACGACACGACCGTAATCAAATCGATTTGTAGGCGTAATAAAAAAGCTATTTAACGGTTACTTTGTGTGTATGTTGTTATGCTTTCGGAAAACTCATACACGTTGAGCACTCATGAGAATGTCAACACCAGCTTGAAGTACTTACAATTTGTCTCTAAAAACGTATTGTATCCTTATAATCACGATAATTAATGATCGTATCGAAATTCTAGTGTATGTGAGAATATAGTAAAATCCTTTAGGAACTTTCAAGTAATTCTTCCACGGAGCACGTCTATAATCGTGAACGTATCATTCACACATGCAATGACAAGGTCCCGTCCGCACGAGAGATTTTTACGGCGTCGTGGTACCAGAGGTATGTTCCATTTCATCGCTTTTTGACAAATATTACAAAGCTGTCGTGCGAACGGGACCTAAGTAACAAAATACACTAACCTGACAAGTAGGCTATGGTTCATGTATTACTTTATATATTACGATAGATGGCGCTACTTGGCATGTTTCTATAATTCCGAATTATTCAAGTATATTACGAGCCAAGAAAAAACATTAATATTATATTTATATATGCTATTGTCATGTCTCTGTTATGTGTTTTGTATTCGATCAAATAATATAGAACTGTACATAATTATTTCTTTTAGAAAATTTGTGAATTGTTTTATAATATTGTAGATCCTTAGCTGGCAGTTTAAACCCGTCTACTGCTACTACACTAGGTATAAACTACACGACTTATGGACCTAAGCTCCTCAAAAATGTAGGCCCCATATGTTCTAACCCTGCGTATGAATAGGACGCCTTCGTTAATTTCTGCATAAATTGAATATTTACAGCATGTTTGGCAAAATGGTAATCTAATTACTTGCACAACGATCGACGGGAGGCCGTTATGGCACGCCCAGTGTAAAATTCCTGTGGCTCGGACTTACACGACGCGCGAAATGCGACCGTTTAGCACCACTTCGCGCCAGTGTTATGTCTGTGAGCGAGTAGTGTCTGCTCCTCCGGTCCCGCCGAGCTAAATTGGAACTACTTCTTTAGTCTAAATAGTAAGAGATAGTGCCACGCTGCGTATGTTTTTTTTTTCGTAGGGACCTAATTCTGGTTGGCAGCGCTAGTCCAGCCTCAACAGTTCGACTGACTACGAATCCACGCTGCGTAGGACGAAGTAGTGCCATGCATAGTGCATGGCACCATATCCTCATATGCAACGGAAGTTGGCCCGCACGATCGGGTAAGGTACATTTCGCTAACATAATACCGCCGTAAAGTGACACCTTCAGTGTCGCGTTTCGTGCGGTTTATAAGTGGCCGGTGGGCCACTTGGGAGGGGAGGAGCAGGAGGGCAACGCACCGGCAGAGTAATTATGTGGCTGTTCACGGGTGTCGGTAGTCGTAAAAAAGGCTCCGATTTCTTGTTTGCCTCCCTAATTTATAAAAAAAAATACAATTTGACTGTAAAACGTTTTTGTAGGTATGTATGGCAGGCTATAGAACACAATGTCGCAAGTTGTACATTATATTAGTACCTACAAGCATTATTTTATTTAATGAAAAAAAAATTTAATTTATATTCTACTAAAACGTACTAAATGGTAGATACGTGCAATTCTTTAAAATAGGGATGCGCCTTTTTTCTTCACGCATCATACATTCCACACCCTACTGCCAAATCACCTTGTGTAGTAGGTACATCATTTACAATCCATAGCATGGACAAACCCAATTTAAAATGTAAATTTCCGGCATATTATTATTATTATTATATTTGTGGCGTGCCAATAACGACAACACAATGTTAAATTGGCAATACAGTGCATGCGGTTTAAAATCAAAATTACAATGACATTGTAAATTTTAACCATCCCTGATTTTCTATTGAAAACCATCCAATTTCGGCCTAATTATCGCCGTTCATACATTCAACCACAAAAAAATATGCGCAATGGATGTTAACTATTCGACAATAAAATGCGAATTACGCTCGTCCAGTTTTTTACCAAAGGGCCGCGCGTGGCGGGCGCGTGCCCCGTAATATTAAAACTGGTGTTAGATCTAACACGAGACCTTTCCCACCAATAAACAGAGAAGTCCTCTGACAGCCCTAGCAGTATTAAACTCGAATACTCATTCTCAACCCAATTATGTAGGAATAAAATCGAATATCGTTAACGTTGTTGAGTACATTAAAAAAAGGATTGTGTTTTTTTGATATAGGTTTTATTATTTATTGTTAAGGCTGGAATTTGAATGACTTTGGCGTTGGTGGTATTAGGGTTGTCCTCAATAATCTAAATACCGCCCCCGACGGTTATCGAATAATGCAGTGGCACGTGTTGGGCGCGCTTTTTATGGAATTTTTATTTCGGCGTGCGAATGTGGAAATGCCGTCTAGTGCAGACTTGTCCTCACAATAGTCGATTGCCATGTTTTTTTTTGTATTCGCCAAAAAAAGCAAATGATTGAAGATATTCATTCTCTTATGTAATACAGAACGTGGCCAGGTAACTTTTGCTAAAGTCCAATACACAAACTCTTTGACATTTGCAGGGCAATCTGACAACTGGAGATTGTCCTCGTATATTTTTATATTCACGATCGACGCATTGTCTATGCATGCAATATTTAAAATTAATACTTCTGTACCATGTTGGGAAGAGGGAGAGCCATGCTGCATAGGAGGAGGTAGTGCCGTGCATAGTGCATGACACTACATCCTCCTGTGCAACGGAATTGGGCCGGCACGACCGGGGAGGTACCTCCCGCTCACATAATACCGCCGTAAAGTGTCATCTTCGGTGTCACGTTTCGTCCGGTTAGTGAGTAGACGGTGGCCCATTGGGGAGGCGGAGCGATGGAGGGCAAAACATCGGCGTAGTAATTATGTGGATGTTCATGGGCGTCGGTAGTTGTTAAAAGTCTCCGATTGTTCGTTTGCCCCTATTCTTAAAAAAAACATTGTTTTTACATCCATCACACTAATATAAATGCGAAATTATGTATGTTTGTTCCTCTTTCATGTAAAAAGTACAGAATGGATTTGTATGAAATGTGCTAAACACAGGGAGTGGTTGCCCACAGGATACAAATGGTATTATATTAATTATTATTATAATTTTCATAGTAATGGGGGCCAAACGAGCAATCGGAACATCCCCATAATTACTACGCGCACGCGTCGCATTCCTTTCATTCTCCACTCCAATAAGCCACCGGCTACTAACAAACGCCGCGGAACGCGACACCTTAGGCGTCACTTCACACCGGTATCATGTGTTCGTTCACCTCCCCGGTCGTACCGGCCTAATTCGGCTACAGTGCAGCATGGCGCTATCTCTTACTAACTTATTGTATATTGTGTAGGTACCAGACTTCAATTGCTTAACTAATAAGCGTCACTATTTTGCTATCTTGGATTCAACCTTCACTTGCTTTAATGTATCCCACTTTCTAAACAAGGTGAAAAAATATATACAGTTTCTAAACTGTGCCTTAGTGTCTGTCTAGTTCTTTTTTTTTGACTAATTTAAGCGGCTTCACCGTTGCTGGGCGGGGTCCTGTGGTATGTGGGGTGTATAGTGCCAAATACCCACAAAAACCGCCGCGATTGCCATCAGTGCTATCTTTGATGTGGTACCTCGGAATAACAAATCATCAGGGCACCTCGCCGGCTAGTCGGTCCCCTAGGGGACCGACGCCTCGTCCTTAGGAGGGTTGCCCCGCACCAGAGGACAACCCCACCAACCTTGGGACAGTGCAATGGGGTGAGGTTCCCATCCTCGCCCCTTGTGCAAGAGCGCCTCCTATTGTTGCTATTATCGCCTCTTCTTAAAAGAGGAGTACAAAGAGCGTCTCCTCCACCCGTTCTTTAGCCTCCTCTTCTTATAACAGGGTTGCAAAGAGCATCTCCCTCCATTCAATTGGCTTCGCCTAGGTTCGTCCCAGACTAATGAGCCCCACCGCCACAGCAAGTCTACATTCTTTTTTTTTGGTGACGAAGGGGAATGCATTTACGCATGATACCTGGGAGCCTACGGGAGATCTGCAGGACCCGTCCAGCGACAGGCTGGCCTCGGCGAAAAGGCCAGACTTCACCTCCTCAGGGACTGTCCGGCTTCGCTATGAGAGTCCGAGAGCTATGAGAGACGACGCCGTGTCTTTATGGAGCGTACCGGGTTCCCATCCCGGGCCGACACGGAACACAGGGCACTACTGAAGGTGCTACAGATAGCGCCTCCTTCGTACCCCCTTCGTCGTTGGCGGGGGAAGGCCGCGTCGGCAGCCTCCTCTCTCACCCGCTCGTCGGCTTCCCTCTGGGAGATGACTGTCTCGCAGAAGGAAGCCATCGCCTGGTAGGACTCGTCGCTGCCGAGCATCGCGACGATGATGCTCGACTTTGACAAGTCCCCGACAAGTGATGTTAGATCGTGACGCAGCGCCGCCCATCTCGGGCACACCTCGAGGGTGTGCTGGGCCGAGTCCACCGCCGCGTCACAATCGAGACAACGAGTCGTCGGCTCCCTGCAGGTCGGTGAGTATCTGTGTGGGACGGCCCACACAGATACTCACCGATGCAACCATGCCCGGTGAGCACCTGCGTCAGAGCGTCTGTCTACCTAAGTTAAACCTAAGGAATAACTTTAGTTTACTCTTAACTATAAGCTTATAGGATATCTTCCTATGGATACTACACGAATTGGATCATTTGATAATGGCGACATTTGATCAAAATAGTAAAACTACGGTATCACCAATTTGGATTCCATCGCGATAGATTCCGTCAAAGTAGTAAAGTAGTGAATATATCCATTTGTAAAGTGTTTACTCGTGTTATACAATCTCTAAACCCAACGTCGAAACGTATCAATTTCATAAAATGTTATTAAAACAAACACACAGCGGGTGCTAAATAATCCCAGTCGAGGGCAAGCTCCCCTAATATTTCATATTTTGATTATGATATCAATGCTTTTTATGTCTTTTGTCATTTAATACACATATTAAACCATTAGAAGCCGCGTGCCGACATTATATTGTAGTTCACACACGGTTTTATTGTTATAAATGTTTCACTTTATGCGATTTGTTTTTTGTAAAAGGTTTCCAACGCAGTTTATTTATTACAAACTAGCTTTTTGGACATAAATGTTCTATATTTACGCCAAACGATTGGCTAACGCGTGATTTTGTTTTTTTTTATAAGATCACAAGATGTGTTTTGGGCACACAATATTAATCTGAAGTCTACGGTGATGGTACATTTCTAAATAAATTATTATATTACTGGATTGGATGAGAAAAAATAAGTGTAATCTTTTTGTTCTATATGGGTTCAATTTATGTATTACAAACAGGTCAATATAAAAAAATAGCACTCAAATCTCATTTTCATTATACGTTTTTGAGCAAATAACATTATGTGAAGAAAAAATTAGACAGAGCTAGAAAAGCCAAGATGTGATGAGTAAATGACTAAATCTAGTACAAGAAAATCAGCAAGAAGACGAGGAGGGACATTATTATTTAAGAAAAACATCAAAGGATGTAGTAACCTTTGATGTTTTTCTTAAATAATAATGGAGCGAAATTGAGTATGAACACAAGCGGAGAATATTTGAGATGCGTTACAAGTATTTCTTTGTTTCATTGTTCGTCTGTTCTGTCAACATATAGCAAAGAAGAGCCGTGATGAAGTCAGTATTTTATGCAACTTGTCAAATTATAAATGCGCATATGACAAGTGAGTAACAATGATGAACAATGGCGTCAGTCGCAGGCGTTTCGCACGCGGCCGCCACGCGTCACGGATCAGGGCGATTGGTCGCAAGCGCGTACCGCGTACGTCTCAATCGCGGGATTTGTTGCAGTTTCATGCGCGTAATGAGCTGTGACATCGCCAGTTTTTTCGGATAGGAAATCCTTTAATACCATCGTTATATTTTAATTGTGCTGCGAAATATGTAATTAACATTTGTGTATTGAGGGTTTTACGCAATGTTGGCAGCTGCTTCGTCACCAACTGCCGCACGGCAGCGGACATGTGGTGCAATGTCAATTTGATGTCTCATTCAGGTGCTGTAAAGGACATCAGTAAACAAAAAATCACAAGACGTACAAAAATGTACTTATTACACGAAATCCGGTGGTTAAACTGAGAAAGTACACTTTAAGAGCACCTAATAAACAAATTGTCACTGTTGTCCTTATCCTTTGAAGGTTTTTAGGTTGTCACAGAATATCGGTGTTGAGGATATTCATATGATACCCTCAACATGTGCCGCGTGACATTCCAGACCAGTAAAAAGCGTTACTGTTTAAAAGGTGTCTAGGTTTTGAAATACTTAAATTGTGCTGTATGTATTAACCGTTCTTAAATTGTACTCTGTTTCTACTGTTTGTTCGATTTCATAATTATATTTTTTGTTTATCTAATGTTTCTAAGTACCTACTCTATTAGACAACGCGTAAGCTGTGTGTGTCGCTGTAATGTTTGCTTTGACTCTTTTTTCACTCTAATTCTAATTTCTAATACTTAGTAAACTTTCACACTGGCTCCTCCATTTACAACAATTGTGTTACAACAACAAACAGGCTAAAAACACCCATGCAAATTTTACACAATTATGTATAAAAAACACATAATTGTGGATACAAATAAGTACACATACACACGCACGCACGCACACACGCACGCACTGACGGTGCTACAAGAAAAGACCACACCTGAAATGGACCGTCTCCTTACCTATACAATTCTTATTCATGCTACCCTCGACCCGTTTTTATATTAAATGATATCGATTTGACGGGGACGCAAGTTACACAGGGCGACTGCCTGAGTTGCAGAGGTCAGATCCTCTGCAAACAAAAGTAACAATCGTAGAGCATAGTAAATTCGAAGAGACGAATCCGGGTTTGAGCCTTCATGTAAGATCACTGAGAAAATGTTCTCAAATTTAAAAACTCATTGGCACATGCCGAGGTTCGAACCTGAACCACCCGGGTGGAAGCCCGAAGCACTAACCACCAGTCCATTGAGATTCTTGTAAAATTAATAGTCTCTACCTACATTACGAGTATCTATGCGTAGTTCTTGAGCAATTCTCAAAATATTTAATTTGATTAAACGAGTTACGTGCGCAGGTAAGTAAACCTTTTAAGAATGTGCCTGATACTATTTATTCATAACAATTCATCGGTTGCCCTATAAAGCTACAAGCAAATTTAGACCACCCTACCAACGACTACTAAACATTTTCTATCACACTTTATGTCTGGTTCTCTTAAAAAGAGTAAGAGGTAGTCGTAAAAACGGCTTGGATTTTCCCTTTGTCCCCCTATACTATAAGAAAGTAGACAATATAGTAGCAAAAAAAATAT
>JAFELO010000614.1:386450-407344 GCA_017140195.1 Eumaeus atala | reverse complement strand
AATCGTTTCCTAAAAGATAAATTGCAGTAATTAATGTACAAAGTGCGCTTGTAAGGATAAATTGATAATATTCCGTGAACTGGTGATTGTTTTCCTGCAAACAGCGAACGAACGGTCGGAGCCTATTGGTGGTAACTGCACTGAGGTATGTACTAAGGCATGGTACCAAGCTGCATTGCATTCAATTTGTGCCTAACCAATTGCTATCTACGTTAAGAAAGTGACATTATCTACTTGCCCTCATAGCCGCTCGACAGCAGCGTATATTCCTTTAAAAACGAGCATGCCTTAGGCCACATGATAGAAGCAAAACTACCTAGCTATACTAAAAGTTTCCTATCATGAGAGAAATAGAAATGTGTCTCTCTTGCCTCTAGAGTAATTTTGAAACGTAACTATTTGTAATAGGTAGGGCCTGCTTTACAGCTCAATCATGGCACGATCATGGCGGAAGGACATGCCTAGGGTAAGAGGAAGGGAAGACAAAGCAAATGCATGACAAT
This sequence comes from Eumaeus atala, assembly GCA_017140195.1. NCBI lineage: Eukaryota > Metazoa > Arthropoda > Insecta > Lepidoptera > Lycaenidae > Eumaeus > Eumaeus atala. The sequence continues at coordinate 406,841 of JAFELO010000614.1, read as the reverse complement.
ATTGCAGATGTTTAAGGACGTCGGTAGTCGCCAAAAAACTCTTCACTTTCAATCCAAACTAATTTATAAATCGAGCTCTACTTATAGATCACTAGTTGGGGGTGCGTAAAGATCTTTCACTTCATAAAATCTCAACTTAACAGTATTGTTATATACGTATATGTGTTGATTGATGCGTTACGTCAGGGTGACATATGGAGGGCTGTGTGCCCGCCCTAAGAGATGGGCTCCAGGTGATGAGCATCAAGTGTATGATGGCGAGCCATAACACACCGCAGAGGTACACACCGCAGAGGTACACACCCTAGGTAGGGGCGGTACTGGATTGTATGTGTATAGCATGGGCATCGGCTGTTGTAGCCGTAATCACGATACAGCCTATATAAATACCTTGACACATTTACAACAGATATAATGCATAAAATACTGACGACTTCGGCTTCAAATGTTACACCGCGTTCAACGTTTTGGTGAAGTGGTTGTATTTATATATTTTTATTTGCATTAAAGACACTTCTAGTGGACACAGGTCGGGAATAGTGAAATGGACTTCTACACAAGATAATTGTACCTATAGCAAACAACGGGGGTTGTGGTTTTGGTGAATTCATTTTACCGCGGTTTGAAAATCAAATTATATTGGTTTCCTTCGCCAAAAATATTACTATGTAACGGATTTGCGGCGTAGAAGATCGACCGTTGTACATTTATTTGGTAGGCTTATAGGGTTTCTATAAGCCCCAACTGCTAGTGGACAGAAGAGGAACATTACAACTTATATAAGTTGTCAAACTCTTGCTTGCATGCACACATTTTTATGAAACACACATACACCGGCTACTTACATACCAGACGAAACGCGACAGCGACGCTGTCACTTTACGCCGTTATCAAGTAGTGATGATATAGTAAATATTACAATTCACGAAATATTGATTTATTTACTATATTATGTTATCATTTTGAATTGGGCAGGCACCACCAGGGAAATACCTCTCGCCACCAAATGATACCGTCGTAAAGTGATAACAACGCTGTCGCGTTTTGTGTGATGTGTGAGTAGCCGGTGGCCCATTGGTTGCAGGAGGGTGAAGGAGGGCAACGCGTTTGCATATTATACGGATGTTAATGGGCGTCGGCGGTGAGAACATATGCATACATAAAACCTTGTAATATGCTTGGAGTTAAAATAAGAATTATCCCATTCTTATGTTATTTTAATTTCTCTGCCATTGTTACGACGATTGACAACACAAGTGGCCGTCGTCTCCTGTGCATCCTGTTACTTTTTTGTACAGTTCAAAAGCCGTGAGCCGACTGCTTGTATTTTTATAGTATAAAGGATTAACAAGCAGTTGGGCCCTTTTAGCGTGTACCGATACCTATAGTTTGCATTATTGATATGCTGATGGGTGGCACTCCCACCGTCCCTCCTCCCCTCCATGTGCTACTGGAAGCTTGCAAACTGTAAGAAACTAGTTGCGTTCCTTAAGCTATATTCCTAATTTTTTGCGGTGGTTTTGTGAGCGAGAGGTACAACCCCAACATGGCACAACCTTTTATCACTTTCCCTTCCATACAATATTTCTTTTTATCAATTAATAATGATATTAAGTCAAATACCCCCGGGCGCTATATGGGCGATTATAATTAGTTGTGCGCGGCGCGGCTACCCTCACTACCAACGCAATAAGCGCAAGGGGCCCTTTATGCAATAACGGCAATCTAATTAGATTTTTATTTTGATCTCGTTTGTCCGTCCTTGTGATTGCTCCCGGTTCGCTCACGTTGCCCTCATGAATTGGATGTCTTTATCAATTTATATCAAATAACTTGTCTTAACGACATGGCGATTGGCATGGTGTATTACAGGCCGCAGCGAGGATTAATAAAGGTAGGATTGTTTTTGTAAATGACATTTTTTATAACAACGACCAAACGGAGTCTTTTGACGAGTACCGACATTGTTATCATGCGAATATGTTGCCATCCCTTCCTCCTTCTCTCCAATGGGTCCTCGGCTACTCTCAAACTGTTCAAAACGCGATGGCATATTTGTCCTTTACGACGGTGTAATGTAAGCGATGTGTACTTCCCCGGTCGTGCCGATCAAAGTGTATAATAATTCTGACTTTATTATGCAGTTTCTAATTTTAAGGTTTAAGGTTATACAAGGGACTCATCACTCAAAGGAGGTAGCCGGTATATTCCTAGTATGATCTTTGTGGGCGACGGTAGTTACTGATTTGGGTGTTTAATTATTTGTCTACTTTGGAATAGAAGATAATATGAGAAGATTGTTATAATTAAATTATGTGAAACATACGCTACGTAGTTGTGGATCTGCTTCCCACTAAGGATGGGACTCCTAATAAGAAGGCACTGATCTCGAAGCCTAACTTGTTATTACTTCTCACAGAGGAAAGGAACCCCTTTTTCTCCTGTCAAGGGAACTGGGACCATTCGAATAATTGAAACTGTCGGAAAGGGTGTTTGCATATTGCAACGTTCAGGCACACCCAGCAGAAGTGCAAAGTTCTTAATGTTTACTGCCTTGGATCATTGTATTTTAATAATTAGGAAATAATTGCAGACAGTACAAGGGTCAGTAGCAGAAGCAGAATGTAAATATTATTGTTTTCCGGACTTAAGTTAAAATGCTCATCTTTATACGGTGGAATGTTTTAATTTCTATTCTGCCATACTTTTAAGCTATCTGCGTATTTAAAACAGTGTATTATTATGTATATTTACTTAAAGGAAGCGCTACGGAAAATCTAACTTCAAAATCGATTCCTGCACTCCACAGTGCTGACTTCGGTAAACAGCCAGTTGGGTAAGATTTGGTCAAAGAGTAGGTAGGTAAAGTAAAACATCTTGTCTAGGTATAGAATCGGATTACTTCGTGTTGAAAGTAAATCACCATGAACTGGAACACATTATTCAGAAACATTTTAACCGACTGCGCCTAAAGGAGGGAACTATTTTTCAAGCGTATCGGGGCTGGCAGACGCTCTCTCTGTATTTATCGATTCATGTTACAGATCAAGAAGTCCAAATTCGAAATGAAATTCTATTTATTTCTCCTTACCTCAAACAACATAAATTAGCATTATCAAAATTTTAAGTAAGGAGTTGGTGCCTGAAATAGTTTAATCCTATATTACATATTAAATTGAACTACTTGTACTCATACGCTTACGATGTAAATCGATCAATTATGATTGACAATATACATAAAACTTGAAAAAAAGAATTAACCTTAAATAACTATCGAGATAGGATTTATCTGCGGAAAAGTAGACCGCTTCCAAGACTTTAGTAAACGAGGTTTGTTAAGCGATGTGTAAGTATAATACCGCACGCACGCACGCGCGCACGCGCGCCCACACACACACACACACACACAAACACACACACACACACACACACACACACACACACACACACACAAAAACACAAAATTGCATGTATCTTATTTTTATTTCTTAAGCTATTTCCTTGTTTTGTTACATAATTAAGATTGATGATAACTAAAATACAGATGCCCTTGCCATTAGTGTGTTACATAAAAAGTAATTTTACATTTCATACTTTCATTTTTTCATATAATATCATTCAGAGAACAAACGTTACAATTGATATGCAGAATCACTGTACAAACATTCAAGTTTCACAATATCAAGTCTATTAAATTTATATCGGATACATACCTCGACATGAATAACGGTACCCTAATAGAATCACTTTATGTCCATCAGTATGTCTGTCGACTTTTCCTTCCCAGGAGCGCGTGTATGAGGAAGCATCAAGCTGAAATTCATGTCGATTATTGATGGGTCGGCAATCAATACACAGAAGAAATACAATTGAAAGGTAACTTAGAAATCGTAGTAATCAAAACCTATAGAGTAGGTACTTCTTCTTGAATGATTCATAAAACTTGGTAAGATTTCATGAAATTTGGCAAGGTCGGATTAATAACCTAAAATTTTAAAAAAAATTTGCAATGCGTTCGCTTTGTAAAATTTGTTTCGATTTGGTGTTTGGTTTGTGAGTAGGCGGTGGAGCATTGGAGGAGAGAACGAAAGTTGGTCTTAAGACCATGAAATTTGAATAAGGTTATTAATCCGACCCCCTGTCGTATGTTTATTTCGACACCAAATTTATATTTATTTCGGTAGTGTAAAGTGAGTGTATACTCACCCGAATAAATGAGTTTGTTCGGTTTTATAAGTTGTGACGCTCTTATGTTGGTACGAAACCCTCGGAGTGTATTCGAATTAGCACTTGACATGTTTCTTTTATTTATTTATAGGTAGGACTTGTACGCAGCAGCATATAATTATAGTTGTAATTACTGGAATGTAAACTGTAGATGAACGAAACAGAGAGTCTGCGTTACTTACGCTATGAAATAAACGCCGTCTGGAGCCAACGTGAGTCAGTTTGAGCGTGGATTTGGTAAATTTAGTAAATTTTAAGTCCGCTGAGCCGCGCCGCGCCGCTTTCTTGGAACGGGCCATGCAAATTTGATTTGTGTACACACGGATGTCGACGCTATTGCGATTTTTATTACCTGCGTCAGAAGTTTTTTTTTATTGTATATATTGTACGAATGCGTGTGTGTATTGTACGAACGCGCCTGAACATCCACATTATTGTTGTTATGCAGATGCATTGCCTTCCTTTCGTTCTCTCCTCCAATGCTCCACCGCCTACTCACAAACCAAACGCCAAATCGAACAAATTTTACAAAGCGAACGCATTTTGTCAAAATTTTGCAGAGAGTAGCAAAATTTTGACTAACCGAGGGGGGGAGGGGGTTACTGTAGTAATTATGTATTGCTTAAATATTTTATAAAAGAGTATATCTGTCATCTTTGACTGTAAGGCTTAATGTTCTCCGTGTTGAAGATAAGATATGTCACTCTTTTTCCTTGGAGCGATGGGCAGGATGGATATATTTAGGATAGCTGACGCTACCTGCCATCCCTAAATCATAATTAAATAGTTTTATCTTTTCCGCCGTGAATCTTTATATTCGTGATATAATATATACCAAGTAACATTTATATTTCTTAAAAAGGGAGAGTTCTCGATTTCTTGCCGACGCCTTGTTTCATATCTTTATTAATGTTAAATTGTCTTAATTCTCTTAAGTGTGCATTTTGATAGTTTTTGATAGTATTAATTACATGATCTGTATGGCTATTAATATCTGCATATGCCACATATGAAAATTGGTTGTTAAATTCTATTTCATTGTAACTATTATTCGTATATATATTGTTGATTTTAGTTGGCTCATGAAGCCAAGACAATGAGACGGGATCCTATTGGGTGCGTGTTTGTTCCTTATCAGAACTCTACTCCTTTTTTCTTTTGGTTCATTAAATTGAGATTTAATATGAAGATCTAATAGCACTATGATCTTCAACTATAGCAGTTGAGGGTTGGAGGAACAATTATATATATAAAGGACCATCAAAGTTGATTTATACCCGCACTTTTTACTAACCCTTCTTAAAAACTGTATTGATACTAATGCCTTTATTTGTAGTATTTTAAGTTGGTTCATGATTGTGAATGTGAGAAGACAATGATTAGATGAATGTATATAAAAGTCTAACTAAAACTCTATAATCTCTTTAACCCAATGTGAACTCCTCTTATAGAATATTATAGAATTAAAAATGGTAACGCAGTAATTAATTATTTTACTAGATACAGAATCATTTTTATTCGAAAGGGAAAATATTTATATGTACAATCGTTTTTGTCTGTTTTTAAAGTAATTTTTCCGTAACTTTCGTGTGTCGTAAATCACTACAAAATGTCACGATATACAATTCAAATCACGAAAATATAAGGAATTATTTGTAAACAAACATACCGTAAGAATCAATTGCAAAAAACATCCAGCGCGTTTTACTCGCGTCGTGTGTGAGACGAGAAGCATCTAAGTGAAGGAGGAAGGGGTAGCGACATTTGTTCGTGGCGTTTGTTTGAACAAAAGGGGGTTTTTTGGAGCCGAGGGAACTTGTTGTCTCGTTGACAATCTGATTGGATTACACCATTCCAAAATCGAAGTGAGATATTTGATTTAATTTTTTTCTTCTATTGAATAAACATAAATATTTATGATTGCATATTAAAATTTGCATATTTCAATCAAAAATATGCAAAAACTGATAATTATTTTTCATGTAAATTGAAGGAGATAAATTTATGTCTATTGGTGTGTTTGTACATTTTCACAAAACCTAAGGATGATGTAGATGCAGACTGTAGTGCTAAATACCTATTATCTACTGGCGGAGCAGTCTTGTAGGAGCTCGGAATATATTAAACATTTAGCATTTTTAAAAAGACATGGAAATTATCAGTAGTATGTGTATCAGATTTTCATATGCAGATAATAATTTTTAGTGCGACGAAGCTCGACCGAGAAGTAACCAGTTCTGGAGTACCATCTATCTCTGTACCAGCATTTATGTAAACGTATTTTTGTTTAAACACGAAAGCACCAAGACCAAACAGATCCATTTTCGCATTTATATTAGTACGTATATAGAATCGACTCTGGGGTCCAATGATCAGCGCTTGAGACTTCACTTTTGAATTCCGCCGTGTGCCAGTGAGTGTTTCTAACTTAAGAATTCCGCCGTGTGCCAGTGAGTGTTTCTAACTTAAGAATTCCGCCGTGTGCCAGTGAGTGTTTCTAACTCAAGTACATTCTCTGAGTGCTCTCTTCTCTGTGAAGGAAAACACGAATTCGTGTATTCGTATAGAACCAAATCTAGGATTGGGCCTAATTTCTCTTCTTGGTTGCAGAGGCCAGATGGCGGTCGCTCTGTGTATAAACTGGCACCATCAACAAATTCACTATATAAGATAGCCGGCCCCGATATCATATGACATAGAAACGGGATAAGGCAAGGATGAAGCGAAGAGGTATATGGGTTTTGCTTAAAAAGGTAACATTACTACATGACTGTTACTTCGAGCGAATATTTAAATTCGAAACATACAATGAGTGTATGAACAATACTCGTTAAATATACAATAGAGGGCGCCACGGGCCTATTCTGAAAATTAAAAACGGAATTCGCATCGAAATCGTCGCGGATTCCGCACGAGTGGCCGTCCAAAATGGAAAGTTAACAACCGCGGTAAATAACCACAAATCACCGCGTCCTAACACCCGAGGCGAGATTTAAATTCACGCGCAAATGTAGCCATCGGTTACCGGCTCCAATGTCCACGCGAGGTCCGATCGTCGCGTGGAGATCGTCCGATTATCCTACCCGAGCTTTATATTAGGTGGAGACAACTTATCTGTGGGTGCCATTTGGTGACTACTCACACCCATAACACACCATTACTGTTACGCAGGTGTGCCCCTCCTGTCCTCCGGCTTCGTCCCTGCCAATGGGCCACTGGAAATCTACAAACCACACAAAAATCGCTTGCTTGTCACTTTGCAGCGGTGTTATGTGACCGACAGGTACCTCCCTGATCGTATCAGCCGGATTCGCATGAAAAGAAAACGAAAATTTGGCAACGAAGGCCATGTCTATAGGATAAGGGACTACACAATGGAGACCACTTTTTTTCTACAAACACTCGTCCGCACTGAAATATGTATCCTGTATAGTTATATAATATCTATTGTGATTGCGTACTAAGTAAAACCTAATTGGATTGCAGTTTTAATTTATCTCTTAGTTCCTTGGTTGTATCTCGCTCAAGGAATAAAAATTATCAGTGTCCTTTACGTTTAGGTACCTCCTCCATTTTAAAGCAGTCTTGCCTACCACCGAAACTGCTAGTCGTAGCTTTTGTAATATCTCAAATCCTTAAATGTAGTTTATTATAACATTGACTGGTACATAAAGAAAAGGTTTTATTACGATTGGTCGAAATACTCACTATATATATATTTACAGCATTACTTTAATGGCAACACATTATGACAATGGAAACGAGCTTCATGTACTCATCAAATCCAACACACGACTGTAATATGCATTACGCCACACTGAATCAAAAAGACAGAGGGTCTGAGTATTATTTTTAAATTCATACTAACCACAATCTTTTTCAAACGCTGTGCAAATTTGAATCTTCTCCGTGTGCAATAAGAGTGACTGTTGTTGTGATTGTGTATATTTTGGCTAATGACGTCATTGTTGCACTTGTGTCGCGGGCGAGCGCGGTCGGTGCGTGGCCAATCCGCGGTTTTTACAAATCGAATCGATGGTCCCATCTGTGACGAAACTCTTTGTCACAAATATAAATTACCACAAAACTAATGACGCAAATATCTACGATGATAAACATACTTTTTGTGTTGTATCGTTGTAATCGTCAGAACTAGATACCGGTGTCCTCTGCTGGATATAGGCCTCTTACAATGAACAGCTATCTCGGTCATTCAATTATTATGATATCATCACACGCAAAGCACTTTTACTCACAACTAAGTCACTCTAAACTGCAAATCGGTCAATCGTAGAAACATGCATCGGTTAACTTGCCCGATAGTCCTTGGAACTGGTCATCTCTCCTGATCTATAGAAGACCAACAAACATCTATTGTTTACGAGGTGGCGCCTCCAAAAATGAAATGAGATCTGTCACAAGAGCAATTACTCAGATTAGGTAAGGTAGTTCAAGGCAACTGCTCACTAACAATTATCCAAAGTTAGATATCAAAAGATTGTAGAAGTAAAAGGTCGAACCATTGTGTTAAGTGTTAGACTCGTAGTCGGGAATATGGTGTGCTATGGACATAATGGTGTTTTTCTCTATCCGCTCTGTCACTAAAGAGACATTAAGTACAGCAGTTAACCGCAGTACATCTAAATAGCCGGTAAATCGCATTCGGATACATCCGCGACATTAGGTCTGCCGGATGTGGTGCGCGGGCAGCGGAAGGTAGGTCCCATCCATTGTGTGTGACGTCACTTCCGGCGGAGATCAATGGCGATGCGCTGCAGGGGTGCCAAGATGGCCGTGGCAATTCGTACAGACTAATAAATTATCCTTCAATAGTATACCTACAGCCAATAGAACTAAGAATTGCTATTATACTCATTAACATATCAACCGCAATGACCATTTCACTTGCTTAATTATTAATCAAAAAACGTTCAGCTTATAATTCTTCAGTCTTCACCTGTACCTAAAATCGATAATAATAATAATAAAATATGTGGTCTAACTAGACTTATCAGACCACGTTAGCCCAGCCCTGTACTAAGTACTCAGTTGCATGCAGTGTATGCCACACTGACCAGGGCGGGATTTGAATCCGCGACCTCTAGCGCCAAAATCCACGGCTTACCCAAGCTTTGTTAACCACTGCGCCGAGCCATATGGATAGCCATAGATAGGCGATAGCCATAGATGTTACGCTAGCGGTCGCGGGTTTCAATTCAGCCCAGGTCAAGGTTATACCTATAACTCAACCATCATTAAATATAAAACAGTTGTCTAGAACTCGTAACATAAAATGACCTGGTCAATAACAGCTCCGGGGTCTTTAGAAATCAGCGGTGCCGACGGCATACGCGTGCTGTAAGTGCTGTACTATCACACACACCGCCGGAACCTACCCAGGACAGGTCACGGAGTCTTCCTCGGCCCTGCCGTTTTTACACCTTACAAAAAACACATTAGACCATGATGATAACGGACACTCATATGACTTGAGTGTGACATAAATGTAAATAACAGTACGAAAACCCACGCCCACAGCACTCTCTTGTTTGCTAATTGGCTTACTGCTTGTGTTCAGTCGTAACACGTAACATGTGTAATGTGTGTCTGTACACAACAACATTTTGTTTAATACGATGAATCTGTCGGCAAACAGGCTTAGCCCGGCCCAGGGGCTGTTCATTAGGCAACAGTTTAAGATGTTAAATAAACATTGAAATATTATTGAATAACTGGACGACCTTATGCAATGTGCACACAGCGTGCGTTGATATTTTGTCGATAAACAATTTAAATATCACTAATTTATATTTGAATTGTATTTTATATATATAATTATAAATTGTATTTATCATGATATTGTGTGGATGAAGAATTATTTTATTCGTGAACTTACTCCGAGCGTTGGTCGATGTATGCCCGGGTAAGGATAAGTGTGTTTTTAATACACTGTAACAATATTGTAACCGTCATTCATTGTGTTTTTAATAAAATAAAATAAAAAACTCACAATTACTGTTTGGTACTACTGCTGCATTGCACTCACTCACAATCTTCAAGCACCGAGTGTTTTTTCGCGTTGTTATTGCCGCCCGTTTATGTCATCCGTTGTCAATTGTCGTGTTGTTTAACAAGTAAGTTCACATTTGTTTGGGTTGCTGCTAGAACACAACGGCAACGAGGGGTTGCCTGGATCTTTCGGATTTAATCCCTACTCTATCTAATGTTTTTGGAAGCATACTGTGCATTTTTTGTGCGAGAGTTTTACAAAAAATTTGATTCAGGTCATTCATTTTGGCTTTCGGCGATAAATAAAGCGTCAAGTATAAAAGAGATTCCAGAAGCCTGCAACAAACCTGTAATACGTGATCCGCTCTGCTCATAGTTCTCACGTTTCAACTCGGAGCAGTTCAAATAAGAAGTGTCTTAAATGTGCCGTGATTATACAAAAATACTCAAAGCTATAACCCTAACACAGCCTGACGTCAAAAATGTAATGGAAACGAATGAAATGCGCTGTAAATATAATTAAGCAACCATTTTGTTGCCTCTTACCAAATGTTAAACAAAATTTGTCACAAAATAAACGAGTATGTTACATAAAACAATCCATTCAACCCTACTAGATTAAGAACGCTAATCAGTGAGGGTGCAAAATACCCCCAGCCCAACAGCCAAGTGTTAAAAACACAATAAGACGCAATAACTTTTAAAAATGTACACTCTGGTCATAAAATAACTGACAATTTCAACCCTAGTACATTGGGATAGGAAGAGTGCTATTTTACAAGCGGCTGCGTTAAGTTTGCCCCTATACAAATAATTCGCAACGCCTTCAGAGTGTCATATCATTCATAGCGATATAAATACATATTTTTCAATTGCGTCATTATACTTGATGTAAGGGTGTACGTTTTGTGATAGCGCTTTAAGAGTAATAAATAGTGTGGGGTCGAAACTGTTTCGAATATATTCATTACTTTTCATTTTAATGACTTTGAATCTTTTATTTATCTGATGGGCTTTTGTTCTCTATTGACTCAACAGTTAAGGGTTCTTTATTTCAATTACAATAAATTTCATTCGAATTCAATCGATTCAAAATTTCAAATACAAATTTAAGGTACTACATTTTTACAAATATCTTCACTGGCTCTAAAACAGGAAACCAAAGTTTAAACTCATGGACTAAGTCTGCAGTTCCTAGTTAACATAGTATCGGCCCAAACGGCTCTGGGTGTTTGCACCTTCCACAGTAAATATTCCCGATCATAGTTAAAATATTACATAAAAACCGTCCCGCATTCAATATACCGAGTCCAGACGCATAAAATTGTAAAAGACAGACATATACCCGCCGTACGACGCACGTCTGACTTATTTGAATGACAATAGGGACCTCGAGAGGGGCCGGTTTTCCTAACTTTAAGTGTAGCTTTGAATTTTAAATCTAACATTTGTAAACACTGTCTGTAGTTTATGTTTCTTGCTTTGGAGTTTACTAGCTGTGAAGTAGACTGAGAAAACTGAAGTGCATACTGTGAAATAAAAATACCTAGTAGTGAGTAGATAACAAATATGTCATGAACAATGTGATACCTGAAATTAAATAAGTTGTTCAAATTCAAAGTAGGACTTTTATTTACCTTTATTCAAATTGTTGTTGAAGATATCTTCATATCTGGCCAGTATTACATGCCAAAATTATTTTTTTATACTACAGGGGGGCAAAGGGGAATCGCAGACTTATACGACTAGTGGCACCCATGAACATCCGCATATTTGCTATCCGGTTGCGATGCACTTCTTTCCTCATCCCCTCCACTGTGATGCCAGCTAGTCACAAACCGTCAATTTACGGTGGTATATATGTTTTTCCGGGTCACTTTGGGGTATGAAAAATAGATATCAGCCGATTCTCAGAGAAAGATCGGTAAAGCCGTTTCGAAGGAGTAAGGTAACGTACTCCTCCGAAACTATTCGAGTGACACGAGAGTTTTATATATAAGATAGAGTAATATCATATATTATTCTTCATCGTCGCCTTATCCCGTTTCTGTGTCAGATGATATCTGGGTCGGCTACCTATCTTATCTAGGGGATTTGACGAATGCGCCAGGTTTCACTCAGTGCGACTGCCATCTGACCTCTGTTACCTATAAGGGAAACCCGGCCCAATACTAGATTACGATAATTCGAATACACGAATTTCCTCACGAAGTTTTCCTGCACCATAAGAGCACTCTGAAGATGAACGTAAGCTAGAAAAAGTCATGCAATTTATTTTTCAGCAGCGCTTGCGCGTCGATCCAAGAATTTTTCAGCAGCGCTTGCGCGTCGATGCAAGAATTTTTCAGCAGCGCTTGCGCGTCGATCCAAGAATTTTTCAGCAGCGCTTGCGCGTCGATCCAAGAATTTTTCGGCAGCGCTTGCGCGTCGATCCAAGAATTTTTCAGCAGCGCTTGCGCGTCGATCTAAGAATTTTTCAGCAGCGCTTGCGCGTCGATCCAAGAATTTCTCAAATATTAAAATTTAAAATATTTTTTTAAACTTATTACACTAGATCTGGTTTTACTAAATAGTTTTCAAAATCACCCCTTTAATGTTTAAAATGCGATAGAGGCGTGTAATGGATGGCGTCCCTCGGTCCGTCGGTGCGGGTTCGTTTCCGACACGACACGTGACCATTTTAAAATGTTACAGTTAGCTACGGCATATCATCATGTATCTAAATTACCTTTTATTTTATTAATATCAGACCCAAGGGAGAGGTGTGTGCACGACCAGGGAGGTACCTCTCGCTGACACGATACTGCCGCCAAATTACAACAATGATATCGCGTTTTGAGCCGTTTGTGACTTTCCTGATTCCGGCTCAATGGTGAGAGAGGAAGGTAGGAGCTCAACACAACTGCGTGACAGCTATGCTTACGTGTTGCGGGCGGCTTTTCTGTTTCCGGTGGCCTATTAGTTGAGGATGGGAGAACTTTTGGCGACCACCAAGGACTCAGTTTGCCCTGTTATATGTAGGTATGTATTTAAAATAGATATAGAGATATTTTCGTGTGCCTTCCCTGAAAGTAAAATGTGACTTCCTGTTAGGTACAAAGATTGATAAATTGTTATTAATTTATGTTATTTTTTCGTATCTAAGCGCCATTGACTGCCCTGACATTATTAACACTAAGGCTATCCGTATTGAACCAGTAGATCAAATTACAAAAAGATAATAACACAGAAGTGACAGCTGGCTCATATATTTAGCGCCACTTCTATGAAACTTATTACGAGTTAAGTTAAGATATTTTTTGCATATTTGTAATTAAAATGAAACCAAAACCGTTACTTATACAACGTAAACGTACAAAATGTTAAAACTTAAAGCGACAAAAGAGCTCCGCACAAAGCTGGGCTAGTGCAAAGAGAACCAGCTAGAGCAACACGAGTGCCACGACTGGGGTAACCATGGGTTAGCTGAGTCTCTTTAACAATCAACACTCTTGCTGGAGACATAACATTAAAAATTATGTGTCTGTCTCGTGATAGGGTCGAATACGCATTAAAACCACCGCGAGTGTTAACAATGCCGTCTTCATGTGATGCACCGGATCCTTGAGACAAGAGGGCAACTCGATAACCAGTCAGTTATTTAAGGTACCAACAGAGGGTCTTCTTGTATGTATGTATTGCAATAGGTTCAGAATGAGCGATTATAACTAAAGCCGGGATGCATTTTATTAACTTTTAAATTAGAATAAAAACTACAGCTGGCCTCAGCTTTACGCAAATAAAATATTATAGCCACTTATAGGCCCACAAAAAGCCAAAATTGTCTTTGTTTTACACTAAAAATACTAAATATAATTTGATGCAGTAAAATGTGATAGCTACCACATATCAGCGATATAAAACCAATGTAGTTTTTAACTCTTTCTATTACGTAAATGTTTCCCATTTATAAATGAACATGTGGTGAACGTACAACGCAAAACCAAGTCGGACTAATCCGTCGCTAAAAAATGGACAAGAAATCTTTTCATTTCGTACAATAATACACGCCGAGTGGAACGGGAGTAAAACGCACAATGCGATGGAATTGAAAAGCAGTGGAGCGAGCGACGCCACGCGATGAGCATTGTATTGTACGACCGCATTATGGATGTGAATTGTTATTAAAATGGCCGCCCCGATTGCGGTAATAAGCAAATGAATGGTGGTTTCGATACGTTTTTATGGTACCTTTTCCTCGCAAACCTAAAAAAAATTGCGGAGCCAAACGACCAGACCACCGACACAATAGGAATCACACGAAACGCGACAGTGTAGCCGTTGCATGGCGCCATTTTATTTTAACATTGTTTTGTACAACTTGTAAACGGACAAGCAACGGACATTTTCTAATGGATTCCATAATTAAATTTCAAATTATTAGTTAATTTGTATTTTATAGTACTTAGAGAAATGCATGAATTTGATTCCATTTACATAATAAGTATTGCCAATGTGTCTATAAAACTAGTTTTGACTTTTATAGCGGTTTCTTTAGGTATACACAGCAATCGCGATGGCTGATATGCTTTACAGGAGCTGCGATCCCGTGAGGAACGTAAATCATCTGAAACGTCGGTATTGTAATGTAATTAAATAAAAAAATTGTTAAAGTGACATTGATGTAAACCTTAAAAATCTCTAATAGGATAATGTACAAGAAGTCCAATGTCGAATATGTCTGAACGGTCCGGGTACGTCTGATCACTAGTGTATGTGACACTAGTGATGTAGACAGTACATGAGCCGCGGAGCAGATGCGCAGTTGCACAGTACTGTTAGCTAAAAGGATTTGCCTTCACACTTCGTTACTCGCGCCGTTAAGTCCCCATCAGCCTGGCACAATTATTACTGCGTATGCTTTGATGCAATTTTTGTTATTTCATGTTTCATGGCAGTTGGGCCACTAAGGTGCCGCGGAGGCCGCGTTTAGGAAGACGAAGTGTTGGTCGACCGTGCGCCAGGTGGGAAGACGATCTCCGTGCAGTAGCTATTCCGGGTCGGATGCGAGTGACAGGGGATCGGTCGTCTTGGCGTTTATTGAAAGAGGCCTGTGCCCAGCGGTGGACCGACAAGGGCTGATAATGATGATGATGATGACATGTTTCAAGATTTCCCTGATGCAGTTATTGATAAGACTCGTGGGTTTTATGTATAAGGGGAGAAACGAGCAGTCGAAGCCATTTTATGCCTACCGACGCCTATTGATATCCACATTATTGTTATGCAGACTCATTGCCCAGACATGGCAACTCACAAACATGAAACGCTAAAGCCCAAAAATGCTTATTCGCTTATTACAATGTACCGTGCACAGGATTTTACTATAAATACGAGAGGCCACCTCTCTTCACATGAGAGTTTTAGTCATTCCAAAGTTATAGTTAAAAATTAGTATCGTGCTTCATTACAGCCAAATTGGGATGGCACGTCCGTGGGGATATCTCTCGCTCACACGATACCGCTGTAAAGGGACAGCTATTCTGTCGCGTTTCGTGCGGTTTGTGAGTAGTCAGTGGCCCATCAGGGGTACCCTCACATCGCAGGTACATAGGCGGGTCCGTGGGTACCTAATTGCTCCGATTATTCGTTGATTCCATTTGCGTCCCTGTGGTATAAAAACGGATACACTTAAATTTGGAGAACAGAAAAGATAAAAGTAACTGTTACAGTCCCGGAAGAAATTATTTCAAAAAGTCTTCCTTAGTGTACCTACTTCACTGAAAATCCTTTTATTTTCCACCTCCTTCATCCCATCACCATACCCTCAACTCCTATATACATTTTAGAATAAAGTCACAATGTTACCATACACTCAACTCCTATATACATTTTAGAATAAAGTCACAATGTTACCATATATGGTACTAATATTGTAAATACAAAAGTTTGTATGCGAATTAGTTTTTATTTCACGCGAAACCACTGAATGGATAAGAAAGGAAATGCGGCGCAGGTGTAGATTATAATCTGAAATAACATAGAAATACTTTTAATCCTGAAAAATTGAACAGTATATTTGGTATAGTTGACTTGAACTTTAAATATTGAAAACTATAATACTTTTTCCAGAAATAATTTATTTTTCACTAAGGTAGTAAGTGTAAATTGAAAAGTAAATAATTGAATTTGGATAGATTGAACGCGGATTAGATCTTCGGATACAGTTAGTATTGTATGTCTATATAATATCATATATCATCTCACTTCGTTGCAATACCCACTTGTAATAATATATTGAAAGACCTCGTTATAAATTTATTTCGAACGGCCCGTTTAATTTTAATAATTGAATGTTAGGTTAGTACAATTTTAAGTGAACGGCCTACAGTGGTGGTGGTTCCGCAAAGAATTTGTGTTTACAAGGAGAGAAGAAGGAAGGAACTGTCTTCTTCGCATTTTGGGGCACCGCATGAGTTCCTTTCCGGAGATCACTGGACCCTAAACTGAAGGCGATGAATACTGCCAGATCGATAGTTGAACAATACTTTACTCAAAGTGTTGCAGTCCTAACTACCATAGGAACTACATTAAGGGCCGCTTGCAAAGGTTCTCGTTAGCAGTATATAATTAATATGAAGTATTTAATTTCTTTTTATATAAATGTAAATTAAAGAAGCCATAAGTTTTACAAACACATAAAATAAATAATTATTATGTGGTAGTAAGATTTAAATATCGAATAGTTGCTTGACACATTGAAATCAGCCCTAAGAACAATATTTTCATTACAGTCATGTAAAACTAACATTGTCTGTTGTTCTGAATAGGTAGGTAGCTTATCCTTTACGCGATATTGATTACTTTAGATTTTTAGAAAACAGCCAAAGAAACAGTATCCCCGTAAACATAGACATACGTAAATATAACAATGAGTTTCTAAAGCAAATGAGGTTTTCCAAGCCAATAATATTCTTCGTCGTGTAATTTTGGCTAAGGCTGACAAAGCCTGTGGAGAGTGGCCAACGAATAAAAACTTAAGGCAAATATTTAAATGTACTAATAGATACTATTATTTAATTCATCACAATGAGACGGCAATCTGAGAAGCGGCTATTATGCACTTTTAATTTGTAAATGGAAATATATTTTGACCGAACCCGAGAATTAAGTACGGGACCTTATATTTATGGGTGACTGTACTTGCCAATGGATCAGCAAAAGCATAAGACTGACGAAACCTGTTCGTGGGCTGTTCGTCATATTTCCTTTGGAAAAAAGTCTGTTGGTGTACAAAATTAATATACAGTTAGGTAATTCATAGGTATACAATACGCTAAAGTACCCACCCCGTAAATAAGTGAACTATAAATTAAGACACCCACAGTAGCAAGCACTCCACATACCTCTCTATATTCAGTAACGTCAATAAACACATAAAGATTTTTGTCCTCTCCTACGTCGAACCGTCTGCTGTTAACCTAAAATTTCCATCATTCATATGCCAAATCCTTACAAACTTTTAGAATTCTTACAGAATACTATCTGCATAACAATCTTTGAAATGCATTTCCAAGTGGGCGTGGTCTGAATCGGCCAATGTGCAGTCAGGCGATATATAGTGCATCCAGAGATGTGGACCTTCCCCGGTCCGATGTCCTCCACTAGACATGGATTCGCAAGGTGCTCCTACATATATTTCCAGGGATCAAACCAAAGTGGCTAGGCGGGAAGCTCCGCCCATCGGCACGCTCCGCTGATTTCCCCGTGAGTGGAAAAGGGACGTAAAATGAAATTAGAACGAAATAAATGTGAATTTCTTAAAGATAGTTAGTAGATATGAGACGGGTCTTGTACATAAGCGGTGCCAATGTACATTTATGTAGATAACGTTATTTACGTTTAACGGGTGAATTATGGCACAAATTGCTGTGACAAGTTGATATATGGGCGAAGTTGGAACAGATCTTGTGGCTCACGAGATAGAAACCTTCAGCTAATAAATGATTTACTAGCGATTGGTAATAAATTAAATTGGAACACACTGATACAGTTTTTATTTGTTTCTGGTATTGCACAATATTTGTCTTAATAGTAACTATAGCCAGAAGTGCGAGGTGGTTTTCATGTATCTTTTAAGATTGTTGTTGGAAATGCCAGTATTTTTATCTTTTATCTCTCGGATCGTCTGGCGAGGCGACACTATACAACCACACAGTCAAGATAATTAAAGTGGATATTATCGATTATATGTATATGTCTGTCTATCAATGGGCCTTTACAACAACAGATTATTCTTATATGAGGTTCAAATTACAAAAAAATACTTAATGGAAAACTATAAATAATTGCTAAATGCTATTCTGCAAATTTATCGTTTAGCTTAAAGGAGAAAGGAATGAGAAGGGAAACAAATAGAAGCGATTAAAGGATCTATACCAAGAAACCAAATTAAATGCATTTATTCCGTCGTAGTAGTTTTGTACTAGACAACTTGCCGTATATAATGCTCATAGAATCAATAATACCTGTCCGATATCCACTGCGGCTGTTCTAAGACTATGAACGAAAGGCAATAATAATTAACTAGAAATAATGAAAGTAACACTTCAGGTATTGACCCACACATGTGTGTACATATTTTTCAGTATTTCTTTCTAATTTGCTTCTGTTCTTTTATTTCCTTGTTCGGCATGTATATGTATCACAAATAAAATTTATTCTATTCTATTCTATTGGAAAGTATTTATTCGTGAAAATCTACATGGATTCACAAGAGAAAAATAGTATTTAATAACAACTGCAATCTGCCCGAATAAATTGATAAAGAGCTACTTACAATACAACATACGTGAACTTTGTAATCTTTTACGAAAATCTTGGTGGCTAATTCAACAGCAACAGGCTGTATGCACTACGAAATATACGAAATTAGGCCTGTGGAGGGGTAATAAATATATCGCAGTAATTAACCGCAATGCAAAATAGCCTAGATTTTGAGATGGCCAAAAAGTACATATCTGTGCTCGATTTTATTCAAACCGCTCCAGTACTTTTCTAGATATTATTTTCTAGATATCTTTCTAGTTCAAATTTTCAACTCTTATAAATTAATTACTACTTGCTTTTGTCTATCGACTGCTGAACTAGCAAGACTCAGTCAGTGTCTAGGCAGCTATACAGTATGTAAACCCACCAATACTAAAGAAAAAAGAAAGAAGAACGCAGACGCTACGGGTCTCTATGTATCTAAACATAAATACATAAAGTGCAATGCTCATAAAAGTATCGTTTAGACATCTTT
The DNA here is from genome assembly GCA_017140195.1 of Eumaeus atala. NCBI lineage: Eukaryota > Metazoa > Arthropoda > Insecta > Lepidoptera > Lycaenidae > Eumaeus > Eumaeus atala. Next base: position 387,322 of record JAFELO010000614.1, on the reverse strand, counting down.
AAAATGTATAAATCTTATAGCCGCGGCTTTGTTCTTATTATAGTACTCTTGCGGCACAATGTTTCTTAGTTTTTATGACGCGGGTGATATACGGTAATGGCTGGCGTTACCCCAGTTACCCCACAGTTAGGGATGGTCGCGTATGGAGATTCCAACCCTCTTAAATCGCAATATTTTGGCTGTAAAGGGGGAATGTCGGTGCAATTTGGACGCAGAAAAAGAAATTTATTGTTTATGGCGAAACTTTAAAGTAGTTCTTGTTGTAACAATAGGTAATTTTCTTTTACGTCCTTCGTAAAATAAAATCTATGTTAATAATAATAATAAATAAAACTTTATTGCACACACCAGTTAAATTTGTTTATAAGATAATTAATTAAAAAAAAAGTACTATTGGGCGGCCTTATCGCTTTAAAGCGATATCTTCCAGGCAACATGTGAAAGAAATTATGTGGGCGAGCCTAATAAATAAAATGGGGGCGTGCTTAATAAATAAAAACTAAAAACATTTGAAACTAATACTAGGAAATTTACAAACGCATAATATCGTGTGTTGGTTAAATGGAATGTTACTATGAATTGTGTATAAAAAGTCCTTATATATAGAGAAAATATATTTAAGCCTAGAATTCACGAAGCTCTAACCGAACAATCAATATAAAGAGATTGATAAGTCTGGTATGAACTTCTGTCTGAATTACTGAAATATTGTGAAGCATCTAAAACATCGCTCTTATTAAAAACCCATATATTATTTAAACTGTGATAATATTATTGTAAGTTATGCCTGCAATAGCTAGGAATAAATTGTATAGGGTTTAAAAAAACTCATAAAGTATAAAGTCATAATAGCATTTTCTCTCGTAGTATGA